>PVLD010016129.1:0-20683 GCA_004027595.1 Dinomys branickii | reverse complement strand
TAATCATTCAATGCCTATATGATGTCACATACTAATAAATGTCAAGAAATTTCAGGGAAGCATAACCATTCAAATAAGGTCCTAGAAATTCACCATATAGTACTACTATGGCTGAACCTTTAGATGTAGAATTTAAACCCTTTATTTGAAGGAAACTTAGTGACCTTAAAGAGAACACAGGGAAATTATTCAATGTTATAATAAAAAAGCTTAAACAAAAACAACCAAAAGAAAAATCAAACAAAAATTTTGAGTTGAAAAATACACTAAGTGAAGTTAAAAATGTGATAGAAGGCAACAATATCAGGATAGGTTACACAGAAGGAAGAACTGATAAACTCAAAGACAGTCCCTTTGAAAATACACAGAGAATAAAAAGAATGGATAAATTTAAGAAAAGGGAATTTTGTGGCAGGATTAAAAGAGAAAATATTTGAGTTCTTGATATTCAACAAGAAGGTGAAAATGGCAAAGGAATAGAAAGCTTGATAAAATAGATCCTAGCAGGAACGACAAAAAGAATCCAGGTACCTCAAGGTTGAACATCACCAGGTGTATTCAACTCAGTTAGGTCTCCTCTAGAACACTTTATAATCAAGCAGTCAAAAGTGAAAGAGCAAGGGAAGATTCTGAAAGCAGCAACAAAAGGGGAAAAATATATGCTGTCCCATTTCACCTAACAGCAGAGGCCTCAGCAGACTAGGAAAGAAGTATAAAGTTCTCACAATACTTAAGAAAAAGCCCTTCCAACCAAGAATATTATACTCAGTAAAGCTATTCCTTAGAAATTATGGTGACAAAGACATTCCTAAACAAACAAAAGCTGAGAGAATGAAGCTCTTTAAGATCTCTTCTATAATAAGTGCAAAAGGAAGTTTTCCAAACATTAACAAGAAGAAAACACTGGAAAATATAAATTTAACTGGTAACAGTGCAATTTCAGAATGATTTAGTATAAACATGGTGCATACATCACCCATAACTTTAGTATGAAGATTAAAAACAATTACAATCACAATCACTCAATTAATATGTTAAGATAGAGACAACATAGAGAGATGTAAAACAGGACATCAGAGGTTTAAAGTGTAGCAAGGATTGGAGTGCAAGTACAAAGTTTTTATTAAGACATTTTGTACTTTTGTTTTCTTCTTATTTAAAAATATACTCATAATACTTTCATGTTAAAATAGTGTATTGTAGTCAACAGGTGTCTTTTTGGGATCCTCATGGTGACTACAAAGTAAAAATCTGTAACTGACAAATAAAAAGCAATAAGCAACCTTTCAAAACACACAACTAAAGAACATAACTATACCAAAAAAGAAGCATGCAAAAAAGGGAAAAGGAAAGAAACGAACTACAGTAAAACTTAACATCAGATGACAACAAGGTTTCAGTAACTTCTTGCCTGTTAATGATTTTCTTAAATGTAAAAGAATTAAATTCTCCTATAAGCATATATATAGAGTGACTGAATAGATAGAAATACCCAACTTTGTATTGGTTAGAAGGAATTCACTTTAATTTTAAAGATATACATAGACTGAGATAGAAGAGAGCATAAATCCAAATCGAGGAGAGACCATATGCACATTAGTAAATATAGACCTAAAACCAAAAATGGTAAAAAAAAAAAAAAGGCAAAGGTCATTATATCATGGAAGTGGGATCAGTTCAAAAAGAGGAAATTATAATTCTAGATATATATGTATGCAATATTGGGTCACAAAAATACATAAACAAGTACTAATAGGCTAAAAATACCCCAGATTCCAATACTGTTTTTAAGAGAGAAATTTAATGTTTCATTTTCAGTATTGAACAGGTCACATAGAGTCCAAATCATCAAAGAGCAGAGAACAATTGTCCCCTACACTAAATGGACCGAATGGATATGGACAGAACTTTACATCCAACAACTACAGAATACTGTTCATTTGATTATAAAGTGTTCAGTAGCAGAACTACTTTTCTCATCAGTACCTGCAGAGTTTTCCAGGTGTTATGTTTGATACATTGTGTCAACTTGGGGAGTCTAGAGGTTTGGCTGAGTGACTCAGCAGGAAGCCCAGGTGCTTACTTTGTACACATCTTGAGCCTGTGGAAGAGGAGGGCATGGACACTCTGAGAGCTACATGCTCCCTGGGTGGGGGTACGCTGTTTACAAGGTAAGGGAGAAGAAGAGGCATTCCTCCCTTTTGCTCTGGTTGTTTTGCTGTGTTCTTCCGCCATTAGTGTTTGCCCTCTGCCATGTGCCACTCTGCCTCTGAACCAGCCAAGTATGGACTGAAACCTCCACAAACTGTAAGCTAAATAAACTTTTCTTTCCTTCATTTTGGGTTGGGGTAATTTGTACCAGCAACAAGAGAAAAGTAAGTAAGACATCAGGCTTATATGATAGATCAAAAAACAAGTCTCAAATGCTTAGAAGTACTAAACTCGTATTTTTATCTTTTCTGACCCCAATGCAGTTAAAACGAAAATTAAATAACAGGAAAAAATTGGAACATGCATGAATATACAGAAATCAAACATTTTACCGTGGAACAACCAGTGGATCAAAGCATAAATCAGGAATAAATTTAAGTTTCTTTGAAATAAACGAAAATGGAGACACAACATATCAAAAGTCATGGGATATAGTAAGGGCAGTACCAACACCTACTTCAAAAAGTAAAAGATCACAACCTATTGTAGCAGCCAGAATAAACAAGAATGAAGCAAACCCAAAATTAGTCATAGGAAAGAAACAATGAAGACCAAAATAGAAGTAGACGAAATAGACTAAAAAATATAAATGCTCAAGAAAACAGAAGCCTGGTTTATTGAAAAGATAAGATAGACAAATCCTTAGCTAGATTAAGATGAGCAAAAAAATAAAAACAGATGAAAAGAAAAACATTGCAATTGGTGTCACAGAAATATTAGGTGTCTTAGCAATTATTATATTATTAGAGTCATGTTTTATGTGGCTCAGATACAATAGCTAATATCCAAAATTTAAAAGTGAAGACATTTACTTTTAACTCAGTATTTCAAGGCATTCAGTACATGATAAACAGTCTGCAAGGTGGAAGGCTGTGGTAAAGTCAAAGAGTGTAACTAATTAACGGCCCTGGAAGGCATAGCAGTGGAGGAACACCAGATAATAAAGTTGACGTCTCCATGACCCACCAAGACACATACAGAAATAGGCTTCTCCAACCCCTTGGGCTGTGTCCAAGCCAAATAAGTTGACATAATCCAGTTTAGCTGTCACGATTCTATGCAGATAAATTTGACCATCTAGAAGAAACAGACAAGTTCCCGGCCATATATTAGAAATATTGAATCATGGAGAAGTCAAAAACGTGAACAGACTAATGATGAATAAAGAGAATAAATTGATAAAAAATCTTATCAATGATAAGTTCATGACCAATGGCTTTCTGCTGAGCTCTAGCAAACATTTAAATAAGAACTAACACCAAGTCTCCTTAAGTTATTACAGAAAAATGAAAGAGTGAAGCCATCATTATTCTGATACCAAAGCAAGATAAGGACACCACAAAAAGAACTATTGGCCAATATTCTTGATGAAAAAAGGGAATTTTGGGACAGTAGTAAAAGAGAAGTTAGGTGTGGTGGTTCAGGTCTGTAATCCCAGAACTCGGCAGGCTGAGGCAGGAGGATCACTGTGAATTCAAGGCCAGCCTGAGCTACACAGTGAGACACAGTCTCAAGAAAATAATATATTTGAGTTCTTGATATTCAAGAGGAAGATGAAAATGGCAAAGAGGTAAAAAGACCATTATTATAGATCATAGAAGAAAGCATTTGAAGCTTACAGATTGATAAAATCAATTCCCGATACATCAAGGTCAAAGGTCACCAGGCAGATATAACTCAACTAGGTCTCTTCTAGAACACTCTATAATCAAGCGGTCAAAAGCAAAAGTGAAAGGTAAGATGCCCAAGGCCACAAGAAAAAAGAAAGAGCATATACTGTCCCATTTGAGGAAAAAAATCCTCAACAAAATACTAATGAATTGGGTCTGACCACACATTAAAATGATTGTTCATCATGATCAAATGGGATTCAGCCCTTGGATGTGCAGATGTTTCAGTGTGTGCAAGTAAACATGTCATGCACATCAAAAGAATAGATGACAAAAATTGTATCACTTCAGTAGGTATATGATGAAATACCTTCCTTTAGTAAAAATGACTATTATCAACAAGACTAAAAAATTAAGCTTTGGCAAAGATATGGAGAAAAGCAAAACATTGTAGATTATCCATGGAAATATGTATCAGTACAGGCATTATGGAAAAAGTATGGTTTCCCAAAAAATTGAAAGCATTACCAGCAGCAATCCCATGAGTGACTATATATCCAAAGGGAATGAAATTGGGATGTCAAAGAGACATCTGCACTTGTGGGTTCAGTGCAGTACTATTCATAATATCTAAGATATGGAAACAAACTAAGGGTCAGATGGTGAATAATGAGAATATACACACTACACACGTCCCCATGTAATTTGAACATTACACGGAACTTCATTAATATCTATAATTTTTGTCTACTCATTAAATATAAATTGCAGGGTGACTACAACAAATATATAAAATATTATATACTTTTAGAAGATTAAAAGTAAGAGTTTTGAAAGTCTTTATCATAAGGGAATGATAAATGTTTGATGGTATCTTTAACCCGATTTAAACATACATTGTATACATGTTTAACCCAGATTAAACAAATTCATCTCTTCAAATATTTATAATTTCTTTATGGTGAAGACTCAAAATTGTTCCTTCTAGCTTTTTGAGATAAAGTCATCTCCATTGTCTACACATTCCCTGCTATGCAATAACACATCAGAATGTCTTACTCCTAACTATAAATTGTTACCCATTGGTCAATATTTCCTTATGTCTCATTTCCTCCAATTTCCCAACCTCTAGTAACCACCCTTGTATTCTCACCTTCTGTAAAATCAGCATTTTAATATATTCACGTTTAAATGAGATCATGTGGTAAGTGTCTTTCTGTGTTTGCCTTGTTTTACTTAACATAAGTTTCCAGTTCCATCATACACATGACAAGACTTCATTCCTTTATGACTAAATACTACTTTTTGTGTATATTATCATTATTCATCAACTGACAGACACTTAGTTTATAATATCTTAGATATTGTAAATAGTACTGCAATGAATCCACAAGTGCAGATTTCTCTTCGACATCTCCATTTCTTTTCCTTTGGATATATAATCATGATAAGAAAACCTCAAACAAACTAAGAATGGAAGGAGACTTTTACAGTAGAATAAAAGTTTTCATATCCTTTATACAAGCAACATAATGCTCAATAACAAATGACAGAATATTTTCTCCATAATAATAGGACAAAACAAGACTACGTCTTTCTACCACTTGTAGTAAGAGGCAGACAGATTTGAAAAAAAGTAAGACCCCTTATATATTCAGATAACATGATATGTATATTTAAAACCTAAGTCACTTTTCTGTTGGGACAAAATCTCTAACTCCCACAATTTAAACAAGGAGAGGTTTGTTGTGGCTTGTGGTTGCAGATGGCTCAGTCCATGGCTGCTTGGCTCCGTGGCAAAAATGGTGTGGTGGAAAGGTATAGCGGAGGAAGACCGCACATCACATGGAAGCCAGGAAGCAGAGAACACCACAGAAAAGGGAAGAGCCAGGGACAAGAACATACCCTGCCAGGTTATGCCCCAATGATTCACGCCCTGCAACCAGGTGCTGCCTCCTAACAGCACATGGAGCTGTGCACTCATCAACGAATTAATCCACTTTATGAGTCTAGTGCTCCCATGGTTCAGTCATCTTCCAAAAGTTCCATTTCTGAACATACCACGTTTTTGAGGGGCATTTTAGATCTAAACCATAGCACCAAGGATCATCTAGATCAATAAGTTAGTACAGCAAAGCTGCATGATACAAAGTTAAACATATAGAACTCAGTTTTTTTATACAGTAGTAATGAACAATTAAATAAATTTAAAATAAGATTTACCAAATAGAGTTCTATATGATCTAAAATCATGAAATACCAGGAGTACCTCGTAGGGGCGGAACCTGGGTGTCTGCGGGGCAACCCCGTGGACTGGTTTGGGTCCCTGGGAACGCCTCGCTGGGGCAGAGCCTGGCAATGCTGGGGGGCGACCCTGAGAACTCTACTGGGCCCCAGGGAGCGCCTCGTTGGGGTGGAACCCAGCAGTCTACCGGGCGACCCCATGAACTGGTCCAGGTCCCTGGGAGCACCTCATTGAGGTGGGGCCCAGCAATCTGTGGGGTGAACCTGCGGACTGGACTGGACCCTCAAGGGCCTCTAGGGCTTATCAATCAAGTATGACCATAGTGTATTTGATTCCCTGCCTATGTACTGTCTTTGAGGATGGGTGCTTTTCCACCTAGTGCCATAGTAATTTGAGTGCGTCCATGTTTGTTACAGCATAATTTGAAGCAGCCATGTGCCTTCCCAATGTGAGAGTCCAAGGGAATAAATAAACCAAAAGGTACAGTTGCTGTCAGAGGGAAAAGGATTGATTGGGTGGGAGAACAATGGAGACGAGGGTGGAGAAAATTGCATGATTAATCAAACGTGCCATCATTTGTATAACTGAGTAACAATAGTGAGACATCATTTTGTAATACAGCATCCATTTTTAATTCCCCAATATCTGTTCTATAATTCTGTGTTTATTTTTCCATATATGTGTTATAGTGATTTATAACTGAGTAAGAAATGCGAAGGTTACATTACATAATACAACAGCCGTTGTTAATCCCCTACTATCTTCTGTACAATTGTGTATTTCCTTCATTGTTTTTGAGATAACTGAGTAACAAATATGAAGATGATATTATTTAAAACAGCATTCATTGTCAATCCCCTACTATCTTCCCTGTAATTTGTGTATTTCCTTATTGGTTTTGTGTTATTCGAGTTTATATTCTTTCATCTTTAAAATAAATAATATAAAATAAAATGAAATAAATTATAAAATGCTTAAGCTTCACACCAAGAGCTAAAAATATTGAGAGAAATTAAAGACTCTAAATGACTGTAAAGATACATAATTCTAGTAGGAAAGTCAATATTAAGATAATAATTCCCTTAAAATTAAGCAATACATTCAAAGTAATCATAAACAAAAATCTCATCAGGCTTTATGGTAGAAATTGATTGATAATAAAATATTGTATAGAACTGCAAGCATTTTTTAAAATGATGGATAAATTAAATGACTTATAGTACCAAATACTGAGTATTATAATAAAACTATGGTGATCACAGTAGGATGGTATTGGCCTAGGAAAGTTATATAGGAAAAAAGAAGTAGAATTGATAGTCTAAGTATAAATAACACATGTATGTTTATTTGGTTTTTGACAAAGGTGGCAAAGTAAATCATAGGGAAAAAGGTAGTCTTTTCAAAAATGACACCTGTAATATTGGATAGTATGAAAAAAATTGAACTTTAACCCTATCTTATTCCACATTTTGAAGTTAAATCAAATTAGTGTTATGACTTAAATATAAAGTGTCCCCCCAAAACTTCTATATCCAAGAGCAGTGACATCAACAATGAGTTGATGATTTCATAGCTAAGTTGGTTATCAGGAGGTGAGATCTGGCTGAGGAGGCGGATCATAGGGAGTGTCTGGGGAGGTGTAGTTCCTTCTGTGGCTCTCTCTGCTTGCTTTGCTTCTGGCCTCCACGAAATGCCCTGCTGTCCCTTATCTAGCGTGAGCTTCCTCCGTGATGTTTCTGACTTGGAACCAGCCAACCGTTGACTGAAATTCTGAAATCATGAGCCAGGCTGACCCTTTTCTTTTTAAAGTTATGAATGTTAGGTATTTTCTACCAGCAACAGAAAAGCTAACAGAAAAACGTTACAAGAGAAACAGAGTTCTGTGGTTGTGACCAACCCATGCTGTTTAGATGACTTTGGAATCGAGGGTCCAAGAAAATTAGCATGTGACAAGCAGAGGAAGAGAGCAGTTTGAAGGAACAGCTTGGAAAAATTTAGAGAATTAATGTTTTCCAATGACCATACTAACCTTTTAGTCTCAGAGGTATAAAACCTCTGATATATTCTGCATTTCCAGCTTTTAAATTATTTTGAAAATCTATGAAGATGCAAACCAAAGTAGAATTATGTAAGGACAACAAAACTATGCAATCACCTGCTCCCCTAATCTTACAATCTGATCAAGAAACTTTTTATTGAATATAGACATTGTTTTAGACATCTAAAATAAAAGATCCAATAAAAATGGGCAATTAAAATGAGGAGACTCTTCTCAAAGGGACAATTACAAATGGCCAATAAAACATGATAAAAATGGTTAGTTTTCTCATTAAAGAAATGCAGATCAAAACAGAATTGAGATCCCATCTTACTCCAAAAAAGAATGGCAATAGCCCTTCTTGAGTTATAGGAACTCAAGAACAATAAATGAACATTAAATGCTGGAGAGCAGGAGGAATGAACCCTTCTATATTGTTGGTGGGGACATAAACTGGAACAACCACCATAGAAATCAGTATGGAGAACTCTAAAAAGCCTGAAAATAGAAATTCTCTTTGACTCATCTATACTACTTCTGAATACCTTCCTGAAAGAATTAAAGACATCCTATTATAGTGATAAATGCACACCTAGGTTTATAGTAGTTCAATTCATAATAGGTGAGATTTGGAAGGGACCTATAAGTGGACCACAAGAACTTAGAACATATATATACTGGAGGACTATTTTGCCATAAAGGGTAAATATAAGTCCCCTTGTAGGAAAACGGACGCAGCTGAAGACCATAATGCTAAGAGACCGCGCAGGGTTTCTCTGATATGAGCAAGCCAAAATGGAAAGCGTTTAAAGCACAAACCAAAAGAGGGATGAGAGAAAATAGGAAAGCTGACTTTGTGGACATGTGAAGGGACACTGGGAAGTTTGGATTAGAGAACTAGCAGCGAGAGGGCAGGGGCAGGTGAGGATGTGATAGGGGTGTGTATGAAATTCCCAGGCTGAATGTGATCACTGTGTATCACAAACATACACCGGTCATAAAGAAGACGTACGTTACTTCCGGGGTTCAAAATCCCAAACTCTAACATTCTCTAGTTTTTGATACTTCTTTGGTAAAATATTATGTACAATGGAATACCCACTCCACTCCTAATCCTTCAGCACAACAAAAAACATTTGTGTTTTTGGGCTTTAAAAATCCTTACCATGCTATTTGATTCTGACTCACTGCTTTTGAATTTGAAATGAGGAAGTTACATTTGACTGGAAACAGTAAGAAAAGGTTTGTCTTTATTACTGGTTAGTAGAGTTAAATCAATGTCCTAAAATTCAGGTTTTCACATGAAAGTTTTTCAAATTGCAATAAAGAGAATTAAGTGGAGTAGAGTTAATAAGTGCAAGTGAAAAGCCTCAGAATGCTTTGTTAAATCTTAAAACAGGTTATTTGAAAAAGTGGTTTTTAAATTTGCGTATAATAGAAATTCATTAAAGTGGTGATGTTTATCTCATTCTTTTTTTCTTGAAAAACTAATTTTCAAAACCTATTATACTATCATTTACATAAGGACACCTGATAAATATCTTTGACAGAGTTGAGATATATTTAGAAAGTAATGAAAAGGTTTATAAATACAGCATTGCACAAAACACAGCTTTGCACCCAAATTTATCCCCACTGACTCTCTCAAATCAGAATCATCCATATACTAAGGACTGATAGTGTAGTCTGTGATAGGTTTGTCTGAATAGGGTTTTAGAGAAGTTCCCTCATTACATGATATAACATTCAGTTACTATGTAAACTTGAGAAAACAACTTCTTGGGTCTGGTAACCTGAATTATTAACAGTGTACTTTAATTCCGGAATAAGACTGCCTTTCCTGTGTTGTTCTCATGGTAAATGTGGGCGGGATTGGTCAATCTCTTTCTGTTTGTCACATGCTAATTTTCTCGGACCTGTGATTCTATCGCTGTCCTGGAGAGCATGTGACCTTCCTCCCACCTACAGCTAGCAGGAGAATTTTCCTGTGGAACCTTTTTACACACTTTTCTCCATGCATAGGTGAGAGTTTTTAGTGCATCAAATTTCATGATGAGAAAAACAAAGCTTTTGGTTTCATATTGCCAAATGTTAAACTCTGCAATGATATTTTAATACAAAAAGATTTGAGCCCACTTTATGCGAGTCATTACACTGGGTATAACTGTGCTGATGATTAGTGAAGGGATATGTTGGATATTGAAGATGACTGAACAGACGAGAGAAAGGGTGGCTAAACTGGGCATGGTAGCGTTGTAAACACTGGAATGTGGCAGCCTCTGGGACTGTTCCACCATCTATCAAATCTCAAGAGCACCTCAGTGGGTTGATCACATAAGAACTAAATGGAGACAGAAGAACTGGCTGATATTATATATACTGTAAGGTGACCCATGACTTGCTAAGAGAAAATACTTGACAGTAATAGGATTTCAGTGTTTCCTCACTTATTCTGGATAGCTCTCTTAGGCAAAGATTTCCTTTAGGTCAAGATAAAATAACCTAAAATGAGATTTGGTTTATTTTTGAGGCGGGTGACCTTCCTCTTTTGAATGGAAAACTTTTATCTCTGGCTTAGGCCTTCTGTTCCCACATGTCAGCTTTGTCTTAGCATAAAGAGTACATGTTTAATAGAGCATGTGACTGTCTGCGAACCCTTCCTTAGAAGAGTTAAGTTTAATTTTTATATTTTATTCAGACAAAATTACCATTTCTAAATTTAAATAAAATATTTTTATTTTATAGTTTTACATAATAAAAGTGCAGGGCCAGGGATATAGCTCAGTGGCAGTGTCTGCCTGGCAAGCATGAGGTCCTGAGTTCGATTCCTGATACCAAAACAAAAAAGTGTGTTTGAGCTAAAATAAGATGTTGGTTTTGTTTTATTTTAAACTTCATATGTAGCTTTTACACTCTTCAGAAAGTGACGTCACACCTATGAGCAAATGTTTTTCATTTTCCTTGTACTTCAGTGAGAACTAAATATTCTGAGTGGGAAGAGCAAAGCGAAGAAGAATTGACACCAGTTAGGGGATCACATTTTGGTTTCCAGTGAAGAGAAATTCAGTGAAAACTTGTTTAAATGAGGAAATGATAGAATTGGGTTCGGTGTAAGAAGGAATGTCTGTGTACAAGGATTTTCTAAATAAAAATAGCGAATTGTTATATTTGGTAATCTGAACAACGAACTTGAAGACAACAATATGCAATATAACCACTGTCGGTGAATTCCTACCATCTTATTTAGGGAAGCACTGTATCATTTCTAATGTTTGTTTTATTATTTTTTATTCTCTTTAGTGGTTTGGTCCATCTTGCTTTCTTACATCTGAGCAACTTCATTGAAGACAACAGTATGTAATACAACAGCCCCTGTTAAAGCCTACCATTCTGTTTTGAAACCTTGTATAATTTTTATTGTTTTTGTGTTGGTTTGTTTTTGTCTATGTTGTTGTTATTTTGGGTTTTTTTTAATGCTCTTTAAAATAGAAAAACTTGAATTGTGCCTTATCTTTCCAAAAATTGTTTTCCTCTGTGAAGATGAGGACAAGTAGTATGTGCCCTTTTAGATTTCCTGTTAGTTTCATGACTATTGAGGATTCTAGTGAAACTGGAAATACAAAGAAAGAGCAAAGTAACATTATATATTTTTATGAAGTTCAACACTAGAGTTGGGCCAAAATATAGTTCAAAGAACATTAGAAAGCTTTTTCAGGTAGTCTTTATAGACCAGTTTGAAACCAGTGCTTTAGAAAACTAGTTTATGTATGAAAAAGAATAAGATCCTAGTAATTAGAGCAAAAGGGGTATAACTTCACGTCCTTACGCTAAGGGAGATAAGCCAGGGGCAGGAGGACAGTAGCCACATGTTCTGTTTGCATATGTGGGTGCTAAAAGGGACAGACAGAATATATCCTAGAGGTTACTGGGAGCCGAGAAGGTGCGGCCGCGGGCAGGAAGGTATGTTAGGAGTTTCAAACACAGAGCAGTAAATGCACATACTCTACAGAGCAGGGAGCAGACACAATAGGACCATGATGGCCTATTATATATTTTACAAGTTACTACAAGAGAAGAGCATGAAGCCTTCGGAGACAGAGTAATAACACGGAGATGGATATATTAAGTACCCTGATTTGTCGTATATATGGATAAATAGGTAGGTAGATGGAGATATAGATAGATGTATAGGTAGTATTGAAATATCTCACTGTACTACAAGTATAATTACTACATGTTAATGAAAAATTTTTTAAAGTTTAAGGGAAGTGAAAACTACCCTGATTTGATCATTATACACTGTATACATGCACTGAATCGTTACACTGCATTTTATATATCTGGACAATTAAAATAAAAAATTAGATCTACCTCATACTTTTGACCATTACCTTTTCAGTTTGGCTAGCTTTGTAGTGTCATATTTTTACATTTAAATGTACATTCTTTTCCAAAATGATGAGTAAAGCTATTATAAAAACTATTATATATAAATTAGTGAGCAAAAGAAAAAAATCATATAAAAAGCATTTAATGAATATTATTTGATTCCACTAAATAGAGCCCATAAGGTTTTTGTAATGTTATATTGTAAGAAAAATATTTTTTGTTGTTCCTTATTAAACACAATATTTCATTAATAGCAGATTGAAATCCATCTTAGAACAAAACACCACACGATGGCACTGTTTACTAAGAAACTACTTCAATCTGAGGCCCCAGATTTTAGGGTTTTTCGTGAGCTCTATCCTTTGGCTTTGTCAAATTGGCTGTTTGAGTACTTGGTTCTTAAAGGTGGAAATGCTAGCCGCTTTGTATTCCGTAAACTCTTTGATGTATGCAGAATCCATCACAGTCCCCTTCACAAACACTGAAATAACTTAGAAGCCATCGGACTTTTTTCCGATGGTTTACTGATCTGTTTCTTTGCGTATTTGCTGAGAGGTGGGAAGGGAACATCTGTGAGCAAAGGTTTGGATGTGCAGTGCGCAATTTGGAGATGCGAAACAGTGGCTGGTGAACAATGGTGGGTGAAGCAACAGCCCCGAGTACTTAAAAACAAGAAGCCAAAGCACTTAACACACGAACAGAATGGGCTTGTGGTCAAGGTCACCAAAATCGGAAGGTCAATATGATGGAAATACTCGCTTCTCCTTTACTACCATACCCCATTTTATTCGTGAAAGATCCATCAAAGAATGTTTTCCGTCCTGTTTAAATAATTTGCCCAATTATTAGGGGTTTACAAATGTATAAATACTAGAAAATTATTTCTCCAGTTTCCACTTTATAAGAATAGCCTATCGATGCTGCACAAAGCTTTAGGTTGATGCTAGATTTTATGATCTTGGGACCTGTAAAACAGTGACGCAAATAATGTTCTCCTGCACTTATACCCATAAAACCAATTGTGACCATCTATATTAATTTTACACAAAGGGAATTTTTGCAAATAATGTGAAATTGTTCCCATGTTAAGTCAGTAAAGCTCATTTCCCTGGGGGCTGGAGCAGAACTCCAGTAGGTCAGAGATCTTTATCTGTTGAGTTTGCTCAGGAACCCAAGTTCTTACTAGATACCTGATATCAAGCAAGTGCTCAATAAAATATTTTGAATGAACAGAACAGGTAAATATTTGAATTTTTGCCAGTGACCCGATGAAAAGCTTGGTTGTCAAGGAATGTAGTGAGACAGCCAGTGTGACACTGAAATAAGACTTAGAAGAGTGAATCCTTCACTTCCTCTACAAAATACACTTCCCATTCACAAAAGATCTGTCTTCCTGCTGTATGAGCTCTCCACAATGAAAGCGATCACTGAGCATTAAAACACACACTACTAAAAACTAATAAAAATACAGCTATACTTCTAATTTATGACTCTTTAGTAAGCAGAAAATAAAATCCTATCATAAAATTTTGAAAGCAGAAAGTAGTAGTTAGCTAGAATTGTCATTTAATAATCAAAGATGCCCGGGATTTTAATGCCTTGACTGGAGTTTCATCTTAGTGATGCCAACGGTAGAGGGTGAGGCGGTCCTTCTGGGTTAACTAATTCGAGTACATCCATGAGATTAGTCTCTGTGTTTGTCTGCAGCCATTTATTCTCTTCTGGTTGTGTCTGTGTAGGCAGCTTCCTGACTGCTGTTACTGATTTCTTAAACTGATAGTAATGAGCTGCCAACCCTCTGGGCTGGGCATCTGGGAGCTTTCTTCACGTGGGTGGGGACAGCACACACATTCTAGTTCTTCCGTCTCCTGCAGCTGGTTGAAGGCAGGGGAAGCCACGCACTTTATCCTTTCCCACTCTCAGGCATGTCTCCTTCCTCATGTACTGGTCTCTGCTCAGTTCCTGCCCTCCTGAACAGGCCCTGGGAGTGATCTCCCTTCTTCGTCACTAATGGTTGATCCAAGGGTGGTCTCATTCTGAAACATTTACATCGGGAAAAGGGGGATTCCAAAAACAAAGGGACATATATTGGTGTAAGAGTCAGGGAGACATGCTGTATGTGACCAGAGGCTCTGCAGCAGAATTTCTGAACTGGAAAGCCAACTCTTCCTTCAGTGGTTCTGTCACTTTTGGTGAATGACGTAATCTCTTTGGGCTTCAGTTCTCTCTGCTCTAAAATAATGTCAGCAGAAGCTTGCATAGATAGGTACAATGCCTGGCACACAGCAAGGGCTTTATTGAGGACCAGGTTCTCAGGCCTCAGTACTTGGGAAAGGGAAGTTTTGTGAAGACCTAGGGGGCTTCTAGCATTCATGAAATTGTGCCTGATCGCGGCTTGGGTAATTCATCAGTTTAATCTGTGTCCTCCATGCCTCAGGTCAGGTGCTCAGTCACATATGGAGAAGCATATATAAAACTAAGGGTGCAGTCTATTTTGGAATTTTCTGAGTGGCCTTGTTATACCCTATGGGGGACACGTTCTTTCTTCTCTGCCAGGTAGGGAGTAAACTATGTCTGGTTTTTCTGGGCAGACAGTCCTCTCTTCACTTATTAACATATGGGGCCTGTGAAGTTAGAGATCGTTTCATTAACGCTGGCTGAGGGATATTGGGAATGAAATACATTAATGACAGGCAATGTATTTTCAGTGCTGGTGTAAATGAAAATCTTGCTTCCCTGGCTTCTCACTTCTATGTTTTTCTCAGCTTGTTTAGTTAATTACATTGGGAAAATGTGAAAATGTAATCTTTTTGTGTAATAGAAAATTATGCTTGTCACGTAACAGTAAGCTCATTTAGGAACCAAAGGGTGTGAATTTCAATCCATACCTTACACTTCTAGCTTATAAATAGCAGTCCCAGACACAGGTTAGGTGACCTACCGAGGTAGCATGAACTCTGGTACACTGGATGATCGGTCCAGCAGCGATACCTGAGTCATCTTTCAGTAGGCTTTTACGGTTATGCTTTAGGCACCCAGATAGCTAGTAGGCTATTTAGGCCAGAGTTGATATGAGTCACAAAGCCATAAAGGAATGAATAAAAGTTAAAAGATTAGAGCTCAGTAAATCTAAGTCACTAAGAGGTCAAAGATAAATTTTTCTTTTTAATCAGCTTAGAGAATGATTGTGAAATAAATGACCAATGTTTATAAATATGTCCAAATCTATTTTTCTACTCTGAATGAGTTATATTACTCCTGCTTTATGATTTAATGCAGAAGCAATGTAGACTTTATGTCTAATGACCCACAATAAGTTCTCCTAACTAAATTACCCATCAACATTTGTGTTATCATAAAAAATGGAAAAGTTAAACTAAACCCAGCAATTTTTAATTGGAAATGCATGGAAGATGTATTTGGGTTTGTATTTAATAGATAAAAGCAGGGAGAGAGGGTGAGGTATGCATAAAGCAAATTATGGGCATATTTCAGTTCTTAGGTAAATACCAGTTGGAGAGACTAATGTTCAGGTTGAAATAAGGCAAGAAAAATAGTCTCGCCTTTAGTTAGGGCGCTGGTGGTTTGCAGAATACATAAATACAATTTGTTTTTTGTCTTTTTGAGACAGGGTCTTGCTATACAGTTGAGGCTGACCTTGAGCTCACTTTGTGTCCCAGGCTGGTCTTGAACTCGCAATGATCCTCCTGTCTCAGCCTCCTGAGTCTGAGATTACAGGCTTGTGCCACTATGCCCAGCCCCTAAATACAATATTTTGAATACAGTTGTTACTCTTTTTGATAGATGTAAAAGAGGGAGTGTAGTTATGACAGAAGTGAATTTAAATGTCATGATTAAACCCACTATTCTACAAATTAATATATGTTAGTTATAATAAAAAATCCTTACTTTAAAAACATTTTAAATCTCCTATCTCTTCTCTAATTCTCTTCTTTCACTTTAACTCATGGGATCTTAATGTTCGAGTGCAAATTCCTGAGAAGGAAAGAATAAAACAATTCTGTTTGATAAATCCCCTTTCCAATTTTTTTATTACAATTAGATTAAAGCTTTTCATCTTCATGGCTGTACACAGATTGTTTTATAAATATTCCAGGGATATATGAAAAATGTATATTCTCTGTTCAAAGAGTAAAAGTTTGTCTACATTAAGTCAAATTTATTGGCTGAATTATTATATCCCTCATGACTTTCTCTGTTTTAGTTTTCTACCAGATTTGGTTAGTTCTGGAGAGTATATCAAAGTTGACTACTGTACAGTTCATTTCTAAACAATATATTTGGAGTCTTTGTTTTATGATCCACACACATGTAAGACAAACTGTACTTGCTATTGCTGCCTGATGTTTCTCTCAATCTTCTTATTACTGCTTTTAATATCTGTGAAGGAGAATTATGCCAAACCTGCCCTGTACAAGGTAACAGAAAACATCTTTCTGCAGACTGCAAAGAAATTTGCATTTCTGATAAAGTGTTTCAACAAGTTTCTGAAAATTTATTGGGGCAAGGATCATTTCTAGACATTGTCCACTGAAGTCTAATAATGACCAGCTGGATGTTACCACGATTGATATACCTTTTGAAAAAGAAAATGTGCTCAGTGAATGACTTAACTGATCTGTTTAAATCTCCTTCCTAGTAGCAAACTTGAGATAAAAGTTTGATCCTGTATCAAACTTTACAGAATATTTTCTACCTCTTTGGAGAATTCTGTCCTTGCTGTTCATGAAACCACCTTCTGGGGCTTAGCTGGAGTGTCAGTGTCCCTCGAGGACACATTGTGATGAAGGCTTGGTCCATGAGTCGTGCTACTGGGAAGTGGCCACACCTTTTGGGGTGGGCCGAGGGGAGTGCTATGGGTCACTTGAGGGGAGTGCTATGGGTCACTTGAGGGTGCCCTTGGAAGGTAGTTCTCAGGTGCTTGGTAATTCTTACAATACAGTTATTATTAGAGTCTGAGTCTCCCCCACCCTTCCTGTCTGAGATGGGACTACTGCCTTCTACATGTGCCTGTGCCATCCAATGCCACACCAGGGGACTAGCTGATTGTGGGCTGTAAATCTCATAACCAGGAACTGAGCAAAGCTCATTCTCCTTCATAAGGAAGCCATGTCAGTTATTCTAATGACGGAAAGGGGCCACTGCACTCCGCTTGCTTGCTTCTTCTTTCTTTCCTTCTTTTTCTATTTGCTTGATGATTATCTATCTGCCTAACATTTTGTTCCCAACCACTGGAAAATAAGTTGGAATCAAATGCCATCTGTTGATTGATTGATTGATTTACAATGTATGGCTGCTGGCAATAGATTTTTGACGCTCTCATTCTAGTGACAGATTTAATCTATCAACACAGATTTTGTATCATGACTGATACCCTGATTCTATTCCTTCCATCCTAATTTGTATTTTTCAACTTCCTCTCCCTTATTTCCTTTTTCTCCAAAGGCCTTAACTTGGGAAAGGAGATGGTTTAGTATCCAGACCCCTGAGTGGAGGCCTCAGTGACACGGTTGCAGCTGTACCTCTCATTGCCACCTTATGAAAGGACATTGTGTTTGAATTTTATTGAGTGACTTAATAACCTCACTGTTAAATGTCTCACTTCACTTAGCCCTTTCGGTGGTTTTTTGAGGTTCTGGGAGCTGACCACATGTTCTCTTTATCTTGACCCTGCAGCGCACTTTGTCAGACAGCCCCCTTGTTGGATCATTAGTTTGTCTTGCTTTTTTGGTTGGCAAACTGTAAGCCTTGGGGTTTACAAATGGGGAGCAGTGAAGACTCTGTCTGCCAGGAGACACTGCGCGGCGTGTGTGGAGGAATCGCTTGTGTTCTCTGGTCTCTGAACACTTGCTTTGTCTTAGCGGAAGCAAAGACAGCCCACTGATTTCCTGTTGACTGTGCCCATGGATCTCTGTAGGTTGCACTATATCAGTGTTTTGCTGCCTTGTGAGCCTCATGTCAGGGCTTCAAAGTGCTTCTTCAGGTGTCCATTGAGTCACTGGTGGCAGGAACAGTGGGGGACACTGTGTATGGGGAAGCAGATTGTCATGGTGGTGTGCGCAGGTGATGGAGGAGGCTGCTTTCCTCACAGTGATCCAGAGGGGGAGACGGAGGGTGGAACAGAGAAAGAGGGAAAGGACACTGCAGAGGCAGAGGGAGAGCAGCAGATGGAAGGAGGGACTGGGGATAAGTGTTTGAAACTGTACAACTTGCATTCTTTAATGAGGTTCCACCTCCTAAAGTTTCCCTTCCCTATTACCCATGATGTCATGAATTAGGGAATGAGTTAATGCATGTGTGAGGTCAGAGCCCTCATGATCCAGTCCCCTCTGAACACCGCTGCGCTGGAGACCAAGCCTTCAACACATGAGACTTGGGGAACACTTAAGATCCACACCATGGTAGACATAAGAGCCCTGAGTGTAAATGGTGAGGGTCTTTATCAGGAGATGACACTTGTCAGCTACCATGGAGGAAATGCTCAACAACGGAGTAGACAAATCAGTCAGCTTCTGTGCTGATGAATCCAGAACTGGCAGAATGTAGTGTATGAGCAGTGTACTGAGCTGTTATACAGGGACTTAACACCATGGCCTCCATTACGGTTTATAGCTAGCTGTTTCCCAAGGGCGCATGCACCAGCACATGACTGACTTGGTGATTGAATTGTGGGTGCATTATAGGTGACTTGTTAGGGAGGAGGGTCTAGTCAGAAGATGCAGTCAGTGGGCTTGTAGCCTAGAAGGCTCTGTCTCCCTTTCTAGTTCCCTTCTGCACTCTCTGCTTCCCAGCCAGCTTCTGTAATGTGAGGAGCTTTTCCTCTCCCATGCCCCTCTGCCATAGCTTCCTCCCTTGGAACCAGCCAACTGTGGACTAACAATGTAGCCAAGATGAACCTCCCCTCCTTTGGCTTTTAGATATTTGTCTGTGACCAGAAAAGAGACTAAGACAACCTCCCACATACCAAGACTGATGTTGCATCATCCATCATTGAATGTTCAACTTGCTAGCAACAGAGACCAGTGGCAAATTTCTAACACAGCATTGTCTTGTGATATATGTCAGTTGAACTCACTCTTTTAAGTGTAAATTCCATACATTTTATCATGTTTACAGATTGCAAAATCACAACTACACTGTAATTTAGGACATTTCTATCAGTCCAGGAAGAAACTCATGACAGAAAATTCAAATTCCCCAAATAGATCACTAAGATAATGGTAAGAAAGCTATGTTTGTCCATGTTTATTTTTTATTTTGTCCATTAAAAGTCACTTCCTATTTCTGCTACTGAGATGCTGCCTTGTGAAGATAAGATGTTTCCGCTGAGCTGGATGCGTTTGCATGAATGGATTTGGATGTACTATAATTCAATAGCCACATGCTTCCAGTGGGTGGGACACATGGGCCTGGAAACCAACAGGTGGAGGTAGGAGTGCATTCTGCTATGGTTTGAGTGTTAGTTTGTTCTCCAAGAGCTCAAGTGCTGGGGGCTTGAGGTGATGCAGAAGGTGGTGGTATCTTTAAAATGTGGACTTGAGTGAGAGATCTCTAGGGACACTGTCCTTGGAAGGGATGAACAAGGGTTCAAGTAGTACCTAATGGTGAGTTATCATAAAAGGGTGCTTGCATCCTTCTCAATAGCTATTATGAGTGTTGCTGTGTGACTCAGTTAAAGAAAAAGACCAAGGCTGGTGCCTCTTGTCTTCTCTCTCTTTGGAGAACAACGTGATCTCTTTCTTCCACCATTGTATGTCATCTACCACAAAGTTTTCACTGATACCCTTGAACATTCAGGATTTTTTTTTAATTT
Organism: Dinomys branickii; assembly: GCA_004027595.1. Taxonomy (NCBI): domain Eukaryota; kingdom Metazoa; phylum Chordata; class Mammalia; order Rodentia; family Dinomyidae; genus Dinomys; species Dinomys branickii. The sequence goes on along the minus strand of PVLD010016129.1, from coordinate 356 downwards.
AAAAAAATAAAAGTACAAAAACATATTGACAAACAGACACCAATTAGCATAAAAAATAGTACAATCACAACTAATCTATAGACAAGGTGATATGATCTCAACAGTGGTCATTGCTTTATCCATTGATATCTTCGAAGTGTAAATACATAAAGCCATATACAGACATGCAAATTTAGTCAGACAATCAATTCTCTCAACAATAGAAAAAACACAAAAACCAAAAATCCAAAGACAAAAAACAAAACAGGCAAACATCAACAACAGCAACAACAACAACAATAACAAAAAAAACACCAATAGTTGCTGCTTTACATATTGATATCTTCGAAGTGTGTGTTCAGGACAAAACATACAGA
>PVLD010016128.1:0-46068 GCA_004027595.1 Dinomys branickii | reverse complement strand
AGTGGACAAAACTGGAGTCCATACTCATAAGTGAAATAAATCAGCGATACATGTGCAGGCAACGTATTGTATCACTGGTGTAAGAACCCGAGGGTGGGAATATAAACTAAGAGTCATGAAGGAAATCTGTTCAAAAACAAAGAACAGATGGGATGAAGGAAAGGAGAAAAGAAAAAGACAAAAATGTATGTATGTATATGTGAATATACATATATGCAGGAGGGCTAACATGGTTCTACTATTGTATTATATCACTTAATGCTAAGCAATAATCGATGACAGGATATTTGATTAATCTTGTATGTCTGTATGTGTTATCCTGAACACACACTTCGAAGATATCAATATGTAAAGCAGCAACTAGTGGTGTTTTTTTTTGTTGTTGATGTTGTTGCTGTTGTTGTTGTTTGCCTGTTTTGTTTCTTGTCTTTGGATTTTTGGTTTTTGTGTTTTTTCTGTTGTTGAGAGGATTAATTGTCTGACTAAATTTGCATGTCTGTATGTGGGTTCATACATTTACAATTCGAAGATATCAATGGATAAAGCAATAACCACTGTTGAGACCATATCACCTTGTCTATAGATTGGTTGTGATTGTACTATTTTTTATGCTAATTGGTGTCTGTTTGTCAATATGTTTTTGTACTTTCATGTTTTTAAAATTAAAAAAAAAAAAAAAGAGATTGCAAAGCTAACTTATCCCACTGCGTATTTGCATCAGGGTAGCTGCCTTTTCACAGCTTTGATGAGAATGATTTGGTTTCTCACAGAATTTGTCCACAGGAGTAAACATACTGGTCAGAAGTTGGAAGTTTCTACTGAAGGAGTAAAAGAATCAGAGTAGCAAGTGATTGCTTTTTCTTGGCATTTAGAGCTTTCAGACTCCAAAAGCTTTGATGGTAAGTCCCCCAGTGTTACCCTCTTGTGAGACTGCTCAGCCACCCACCCACTTGGAGGCCAGCTTTCCTCAATTCCCGGAGTAGGATACGAGCCTTTCTTCCAAACTCTACTAGCTGCCTTCAGGAAGAACAAACAGTAGCAACTTGGCATACACAGATTTGATAGTCAAAACGACAGGCATTTGTAAGAAGTCAGAAGGGCGTGAGGTGTGGTACCAGGTGAGGTTGTCAAGGCACAGATTTGTATCCCGCAGGCTGATGTACAGGGACAGCACCCTACTGAGCAAAGCTGCACTGTGGCTGCTGGCCCCTCCTTTCGCCACCTGGCCCGCCACTCTCCTGGAACCAGAAGAGAGGTCTGTCTTTGTGAAGGGCTGCCCACAGAGGAAGGCCACTGCCTGGGCTGGTGATGCCAACATGGAGGGTTCACATTCTTCACTTTCTTTCATAAAGTTCAGTTTAGCATTAGTCACAAATCTCTTAAAGCACAAAGGTCTTCTGTTTTTAAAACCACATTTCTACTGAATTTACTGCTTCAGGCCTGGGATACAGCTGGCGGTCCCGGGGGAAGCGTCCGATAGGGATGGCCCTTGTCCTCAGGGAGAGACCCTCATAACCTCCTAGTCACGTCATGGTGTTCACCTGGAGTTCTCAAGCAAGTGGCACAGTAAGAACAAGACCTACGGGGTCGGGTGGTCCTGGAACCAGGTGACCTGAATTCTAATCCTAGCTCTGGCACTTTTGTCTATATGACCGTTAGGCCTCGGTTTCCTTGTTTGCAAAAGGCATGAGTAGGCTAGTTCTGAAGATAAAAGGATATAATGGGAGGAAATGGCACTGTACCTACAGTAAACATTCCATATATAAACCGTAAGCAAAATAAGCTGTTGTTAGCTTGAGATCTATAAGTAATTAGTTGCTAAAAGCCATTACAAAAGGGAAGGAGTGCAGAGAAGGGACGAGATGCTGGGGAGACCATAGTATGAAACTTTCACAGGACAGGGACGGAGGGTTTTTGATCCAGAAGACAAAAGAATAATGTGTGTCATACCAAACAATCGACCGTGGTCTGGTTGTATGTTTTTACAGTCCGCCTTACGCATCTTTAAAATAGTACACTCCCAATGTTCAGTATCAACAGAAGTAACACAATGAAGACCAGTTTGGTCACAATGAGTCCGTTATTCCTGTGCCTGGTACAGTTCGCATCCAAGTTTCAGAGGGGCTTCCAGGGGCTTCACTCCACCCACCATTTGACTCCTCTTTAAATTTTTAATCCCAAACTTTATCTTCAGCTGCTTTGTAAACAGAAAATACATTCAATCATGGAAATATAAGATATAAGAGATCAGCCACCTCCTCCATCCCAATTCCCAGCTTCAGAAGCAAACAATGTTGCCGTTACAAATTTTGGTAATTTCTGGAAATAATATACATATATGTAAGCAAACACTTATTTTGTTTTACCCAAAGGATAGCTATAGAAAATACTGCTGTGCCCATTTCTTTTTTCATTTAATTTTTCCCAGGAAATTCTGTGTTAGTAACACTCACAGTTTATAGGAGGAGAGGTTTAATTTGGCTGCAATGATCAGTATCTATAGCTTTTAATCTTTTAAATAACTGTGAATTTTGTTATGAGACTGTCAGCACAAATAGCTAGAAGGTCAACTTTTCTTTCCATGGAATTTACAATAAGATCCATTCAAAAGTAGCATTTGTCAACAGAGTCCCCTTTCTGTAGGATTACAGGATTTATTCACCTTGAAGGTAGTGTGGATCACATAACACAGATCTGTGGACTCGACGCTCTCACACTGTTGAAGCCTTCTACTGAATATGGCCTTAGCACTTAGCTACTCCAGTTGGTTTAAACAAGAGACTACAGAGGCAGGGGACAGGTGAGCTTCTTTTAAAAAGTGATTAAAAATAGATGTGACACCAATGGGCTCCCAGAATCACTATGTTTTAAGCTGAACTTAATTTGCTAAATCCTAAAATGCATTCCAATATCTTAAAAGGTTTTCTTCTCAAGGGAACTGTTTGAATCAGAAACTAAGAGTTTGCATTTTCTAAAGTGATTAGGTTGAACAAAAGTGGAGCAAACAAGAGGCATATCTAACCTGGTCTATAACAATATTTTGATTAAAGGCATGGTTACTCCCGAGGCCACTCAGAGGCACTGAATTAAACTTCACGGAGTAAAAAAAACTAAAATAAATAAATAAATAAACTTCACAGAGTGAGGTTTCAAAAAACCTACATGCAGCTTGAGGTCAAAGCTAAGATACTGACCTTGACAAGGTTCCAAATTCATAGTTTTAAGCTATGAAAGAATTGAATAAAATCACTACAGTAAGTCAAAACAAAATGATGAGCTTCTTCACATAGTTCTACTACAGGAGAACTTCCTAAACATATGGGCAATTAGCTCTTGAAGGCCTGCGAGGTCTTGGGTTGTCTCAGGAGGGCTGAGCCCACTCCATCCCCTCAGGAGGAGACTAGGAAGCAGTGGGGAATAAGGCTTCCAGGCAGAATCCAGAATGAGACTATGCTCACCTGTGAGCTTTCTTGTTGCTTGGGACACAATTTCCAACATGCACAGCTTAATCTAGGAGAGGTTTAACTTGCCCATATTGTAAAAGGGAATTCAATTGATGGTAGGCTGGCTCCAAGGCAGGAATATTGTGGCATAAAAGAATGACAAAGATACCTAGCTCATGATGGCTACAAGGCAGGGAAGGGACCAGAGAGAAAGCCCAAGACTACACCCCCAGGACCCACCACATGTACCCAAAAGTGTGCTCCACCAATCCCCTGGGAGGATCCCTGAGCCAATCAAGTTGTTAGGCCACCATACCAGCATAGATGAGGTCCAAGGTGGCATGAAATTAGAACAGGGTTTGGTCCTGCAGCCTGGCTGGGCTAAGCAGGACTGATCAGGACCAGGACCCAAGTACGGAATCCTTAATTTTCCATGGCTGTGCTTATTGTTCTCACTAGCTAAATCCTTCATCTCATATAATCACAGGGGATCATTATTGTGTCCCTAGTCTTCTCACGCCTTGTATTCAGAGCTTCTCATTTGCCACTTAATTCCCATGAATGCAACACTATAGCCCCATTACAAGTGAGAAAACTGGCTCAGAGAGGTTAAAGCAACTAGCCCAAGGTCAGAGTTCATGATCATAGCTATCACGTATGAAGTACCTCACGCTAAATTTTTATCATTTTGCAAGCTTATTAGGGAGTATTGATTGCTGAATGGTTAAGGACCTTTAAATGATTAAATCAATGCCCTCAATGATGCAATAAAATCTAAGTAGACCTCCCCCATTTGACTGAGGAAAGTGAGGCACAGAGATAAGTCATACACAGTGGGAAAAGCAGGATCTGACCCAGATTTCTGGTACAAAAGCACTGCCTTTCTCACTAAAATGCTGGCTCAGTTTACAGAGCCCATCAACTCGGCAATCATTAAGTTCTGAGAGCCATTTCCTGGAGTAACTCAAAATGCAAAACACAGGGAAAATAAGGACCGATGTGTTTGACTATTTCAAACTTAAGAAATCATTTCTGGAAGACTGGCAGGACACACAGCAAAAAAAGCCACAGATTTTAAGTGTTTCTAAACTCTCTTGAAGGTAACTTCAGACAACTGGCCTTCTCCTTGGCACGCTACTGGAACAAGTTTACTCAATGAAGTTAGACTGACAGGAAAGCAATGTGGCATGTTTGCAAAGTCTGTATCTGCCACAGGAACAACGAGATCAGGACATCCAGGGATCAGGATGAAGTGAGAAGAATCTGTGATCACTAGAACACAATCCTGGATTAACTTCTTCCCACCTGGGAAGCCTGGGATGAGATGGTGAGGCCTGACTTTCACTGCTGGGTTTTCTGGAGTCTTGTCCCTGGATCCCAGACATGGCATCATCCTTCTACAATCACTTCTCAGACTTAGGAGAGTTTACTAGCTTGGAACTCTCTAAAGGTCTCACCTGTGACCAAGTGTACTAGTCACAATCTATGGTTGACCAAAGCCATTTTTATGGTAACTGAAATGTGCTTACATTTGAATGAAGGTGAGAGCTGAACAATACCAGAAGGTTCCATTTAACAGGCTGCCCAGTCTACGTTAGGCTGCCGTCAGTGCTTCCCACTAAGTGATGGAGCAGGATAGCTCAGACCCCCACCAGAAATGGGCACAAAGAACAGACTGTAAGAGGTTCCTTTTATACCTTCTTGTTCAGTGCCCAAAGAATGACAGAAATCCCATCAATCCAGCAGACCTGGGGAGGTTTAGCCATTTCTAAAAAGTAAAAAATGGCATCCAATGAAGTCCAGATTTGAGTTGTTTGAATCTCAGTTCCACCACTTAGCCTGTGCAATCTTGGGTAAACGACATGAAATCGCTCTGATTTTTTAACTCATCTATTAATGGAAGATGGAGTCATCCTCGGGGGCTTGTTTCACAGACCTCTAGATAAAGCTTGCACTGTGAGGAACCAATTATCTCCTTTCTTCCCTGGCACACACCCCTTGAGAGAACTTCTCAAACTATGAAGTATGAGGTACTTGCCATCTCGAGACAGATGTCCACACTAGTCCCAGCAGACCTGTGAACCAAGAGATGGCAGAACCACTGTGGACACTGGAAGATGCTGGGACAGTCAAACCACAAAGGGAAAGGAGGATGAGGAGGGAATGCAGGGGTAAGGGAAAGGGAGAATGAGACAGATCTGCAAAGACAAGCAGATGCCAGATAAATCCTCACAAAGTGGGTAAGCGTAATTCCAGATGGGGTTTTGGTCGCTTGTGGGATACAGCAAGTCCCTGTGCCTAGTATTTTTGGCTTAGGCAGGTTTGAGTTGGCAACCAACAGAGACAGACAGTACGTGAAGTACTTAAGTACGTATTCTGTGTTAAGTCTTGACACATGGCAGCTATTTTTTCAAAACATCTTAGGATTACTATGTGCTTAAATGCTGACATTACTAATATAAGCAAATACTGTGCAGGACTACCATAAAGGCTATGGCCTTAAATTAATACAATTAACTACTTTTAAGAACAATTTACATGGCAACTATAGGCAAAAGCTTAATTTAGGGCATATATACTTCCATTTCTCTGTGTAAGTCTCACACTAAATAAATTCATCCTTAATGACAATTATTGTAACATTCCACTGAAGCTGAGAAACAAAGCAACTTTTGTTTATTTTTAAAAAGGTAACCGTGGCTAATCTGAACTAATAACATTTTGAAGGAAATAAAACAATATTTAACATTTCTAGTGTTTAAATAATACCATTTTACTTCTTCTGTTGACCAAAGATAAAGTTGGAAAGGAAAAACTGAATGTTTATGGATTTAAAAACGTAAGACTCAAGTATGGTATTTGATTCTGAGAAAATAAAGACAAATGGGGAAAAGGGCTACAGCAATGAATTTGGTAAAGAATGACACATGAACATCTGTATAAAAACTTTACATACGGGGCTGGGGATATAGCTCAGTGGAATAAGCGCCTGCCTAGCAAGTGCAGGGTCCTGAGTTCGATCCCCAGTACCGCCAAAAAAAAAAAAAAACTTTACATACCTGACAGACAAAAACATTAGTCAAGTGCTTAATTATGAGAACAGCAGAAAACTTAAAGACAGTTAAAAATCAGTACTTCAGAATCTGCTGAATTGTTATGAATACATAACAACTCTCACAGGGAAGCCCATGAAGATCCCAACTAGTACACTAATGCTGGCCAACACGCACGCACTGGTTGATTTTACTTTTAAATATGTTCCTCCATCCTGGGCGGAAACTGTACTCTCAGGTAAAACAGACTGGAAGGATAATGGGATGACAACACACAGCCACAGAACCAGTTTAAATGCATTATAGCGACAGCACATAACAGCTCTGTAACTAAAATAGCAAAACCAGGCTCAGGTGCACACTCCTCACATTATAAACGATACATCATGTATCGGAATCACAAATGCTAGAAATAAAGACAAGTGATGGCTTGAAGGGCATGATAGTTTATTTTTTTAAAAACTGTACCACACTGATCATGATGACCAGTATACACATGATAATGGCTTTTCTCTTGGATATTAACATTGCAGTATTTTTTATATACTGAAATGTTTCAACAGGACCAAGAACGTTCGAGAATAAAGAGCTTAGATGAAAATGGACACTAATATTTCTGGTGTTCTAACCCAAAGAATTAATTTAAACCCCCTACAAATCAGTGGCATAATGTTAATCAGTTATGAAGAATCTATGTTCTCTTAGAAGTGGGCAGCATGAACTTAATACTTCTTTGTACTTTAATCTTTAGTTTTTATAATTTAAGCTATGTCCACCCTGGCTAAAGCACAATCATACAAGACACCTCAGATAACTTCCATGCTACCATTGCACAAGCTTAGTGATTTTACTTTAAAAGAAAATCAAAACATCATCAAAATAAAGAGGCAAATAAATGTGACTTTAAATTAATTGGAAAAGCATAGTGCTTATTTGTCCAATACAGACTCAAACTTAAATGCTATAATTATAACCTCCAAACTTCTGCAGTAAAATTAATATTTGAGATATATGGGCTTTGTTTAGAAACAGTACTTTGTAATCAACGAGAGGGTTACTTTTTAGAGAATAATATATTTGGAGATATCTATATATCTGTGGTAGAGACAAAGCCACATGGTGTTAAATCTGGCTCTACATCTTCTAAGGTACCAAGTTTTGACCAAAAATCAAAATTATGATAATTTGATCTTAAAAATTCAACCCATATGAGATTACTTTTTAGAGTAACTGTGCTACTGAGTAATTATTCCAGTAACCTTTTCTTATGACTTTCTGCAAACTGACCCTTTTCTTTAAATATTGTGACTCACCACTACTTTAAACTGACCTCTACTTCCGTGTTACCATTTTAGTACCCATGGAGTTCTGAGGCAGTGTAAGTTTGACTTCATAAAAACAGTAGATACTTTAACCTTTCAGTGACAGTTTTTAAATCCGTAAACTCAAGGATCACATTATTTAGCTCAACAACTATAAAAACATTGAGATTTCAGCATTTCAAACCAGAACCTCTTTGTGCTTTTTAAAGGAAGCTGCTTTTGAATCTTTTTGGTATTTTTTAGCCATATGTATTTCCCTTGTAATAATAAAAGAATATATTTAAAATAATTTTTAAGGTTAAGTGGCCTTGGGGTGGGGCTTATCAATATTTTGTTTTTTTAAAACACAGTATAAACCAATAATTTTTCCTCCAGTATTGGAATAGTAGAAATTATTTCTGGTCCCTCCTTAGATCAACCAACACCACTTTTCATCACGTATAACACTGAAATTTACAGACATCCCTGAAAAGTTTTTGATTACGTAAACGAGTGAATCACAGTGGAGTCTCAATCAGTTAACAGTGTCAATCCATTTAAAAACAAAAAACCGACTACTAAAAGAAAATCTTCACGCTAAAAGAAAAATCTCCTAAGAACTAAAACAAGAGTGTGTGTTGCTGATTCTGTACTTGTATCCCCTGATTGATCAGACTCCTCCTTCTCCACGTTATAAGACATGTTTGCTGAAATCTTCACACCAGTTTTCGGAACACCAGTGTGAAGAGGCTATGCTACTGCAGCATCTAAAAGAATATAGTGCACCATCTCTTCCCCAACAGACTTCATAGCCAAGGATAAGAATGAGTTTTGCTCTTCACCAGCGTCTTACCAGGAGATAATACTTGCTGTACAAACTGATGATGACTGATCCTCCTGCTACCCCCACCCCCAACAATACGAGGCTATCATCAGTTTGTCATCAAATGCACTGGCCTTTCACTCTTCTGATCAGAAAATGTGGGGCTTACTTAAAAGGGGGGGCAGGAGCAGAAATGAAAAACCAAGAGTCTAAAGGCACAAAGTCGCATAGCTGCTCTAGTTGGAGTTTGTAAACAGAGAATAGGTTGAATTTAGGTAATCCCAATCTGTGAGAGTAAAAGGCATCCACAGCAGGCTTTTATCCAGCCAGCTTCTTTGAGACCCTTTGTGGGTTTTGAGGTCTACAAAGTATGCACTAAAATACCCATACTTCAAAAAGCAATAAGGCAAATAGTATAATCATTATTCCAAAAGTTACAATGGTAGTGTAGGCATACATAGTATAATTTAGTTACAATGCGTGGTACTGTTTCTATTATATAACCATATTAACTGTTTCTCTTCTACATAATTATATATTCAGCTGAGTTTCAGTTGAACACAAAACCACCCTTGTACCACCACTGATCGTTGGCAATAGTTCTTTGATAGCAGTTTTTATTCTGCTGCAGAAATTATCCTTGAACCGAAAAGAGTCCACAATCCAATGTCCGGTTATTAAACACTATCGTATTTGTGAAGAGCTTCTTCCAACTTCTGTGTTACTTTTTGGAAAAATATTATTTGTTGTTGTAAGAAATGTTGCATCTGTGACTTAAAGTCTCTTACTCGAATTTGATGGAAATGGTGAATTTCAGCCAAAGTAGCAAAAGAAATAGTGTTACAGCGGTCTTGAATGCCATCAGCCTTTTGAACTTCCATCTTCCCTTCTTCCACATGTCGCCTACTCTCCTTTACTTTGGTAAGAGCTCCTGTAGTTAAAAATAATAATTATTAATCAAAGTATATATATGTATCTTAATAATATAGCTATATGTCACACAGAATCTTGGGTACTGTAAACACTTGCTTAAACTACTTTAAACTGGTAGAATTGGAACTTTTAAAGTGATATAATCACTCATTTAAAAGAAGAAGAAATCTGACTGTGTTTCTAAAAGCATTTCCATTGTTACAATTTCACTTTATCAAATACTAGTGTTTTCCATATTGGCCAAATATTTATAATATCTATTGAGAGATGTTATTCTTAACAAACAAAACACTGCAAAGATTTCTGCTTAAAAAGACAAACCAAGAAACTAACCATTTTCACATGCTTAAAATGTGAGAGCATTATAGTATATATTATATATAAGACAATTATATATAAAAACAATACTCAGAAAATGTAAAAGTAGAATGATTGTGTAAGATCTCAGAACCAGGCTCTGAATTGTTAGTACTAACTCAGTCTGTCATCTGGAACTGATGCTTTTATTTAGCAATGCTTCAAGTGTAAAATTAAAGGCTGCCCTCATGAGGGCTGGCCCTGCCTATGCCTGGTTCATCCTGTGTAAGTACCCAGCAAGGAGTGAATTACACACATGCGCCTGATCCTCAACTCCTCCTCTATAACAACACTCACCCTGGTAAAACTAGGGACTTGAACCACTAAAATTCCTCATATTTTAAGGACTATGGGGATAGTCTGCCCTAATGATGACTTCAAAGTACGCCCCTGGGAGTGTAGCTTCTCAAGAACTGTTTCTGGGGGGACTGCAGGAGGACATTGGGAGGCTGGTCATATGGTAGGCGCCACATGAGGGAGAAGTCTCCCTAGGGAACACATTGTCCTATGAACACACAGAAGACAGGGGAGGTTTGACAGCAGGAGATTCATGGGTCCCTGGGAGTGAGTTAGGATACTCCTCAGATCACCTGAACACAGCCAGTTTAAGAATTCAGATTTTCTGACTGCATCTAATATTCATTATACTAAGGCAGTCTGAAAGACTAGCTAGAAGCTCACAGAAACTGCCAGGTCATGGCCTGGTGCAGGAAAACATACTCCTGAGCAAAAAGGACTCTGTTTAGGAAGTCAGGAAGCAAACAGACTTTGCTTTACAAATGTTCAGTTTTTCGCATGGTAACATACAAAGGAAGCTGCGCTACATCTAAATGTCCTCAGATCTTACAAAAATAATACAGAACAAACCACTATTAAATAAAACCATTATAGGTAAAACGATGTGCTTTTTTGCATAGTTCAAAAACCTAAGAAATAGTCGGGTACGGCGGCACATGCTTATAATCCCACCACCGAGGCAGGATTGTAGTGAGGCCAGCCCCTCTTTCAAAATCAACAACAATAAAAATAAAACAAAGACCTGAGACATTTAAAACCACTGATAACAAATTTCATACAGATAAGCATACCTGTCTGTGTAGGAATGTACACACCCATGCATTTGCTGTCACGCATTTATTCCAAATGGGATCTTTAGGTGAAAAGGAAGAGACCCTGGGGCAAGGAGGACACAGCCACAGGCGAGGGCACAAACACTCTGCCTGCAGTACCTCCCGCCTCGCCCTGTAGCCATGTGTGCCCTGCTGGGGCCTCAGTGCTCCGGGAAATCCACCTTGAAGGCTGAGATGTCATTCTCAAGGCCTCTCACTTTCAGCATTTCTTCTAGGGCTGACAGTATCAATAACACACTGAAATCTGCCTACTCTGTCTTTTACAAAAAGGACTTCTCCCTACCAAAAAGAAAACAAAAATTCTTGTAACACATTATCTTTGTTATATTTGTTTAAGTTTCACATTTTATGTCCAGAAATTGAAATTGAAAAAAACCAGACTTATAGGAGATGGAACTCAAAGGAAAAAAAATCTCAAAAACACAACTAAGAATATAAAATTATGAAGCATGTTTAAAAAAAAATTTTTTAAGAGAATTAGAAGGAAAATGTCTCAGGTGACATGACTAGTTTTTTTCCTCATCTGATTTCGATCCAAGGTACCTGAGGAAGCCACAGGCAAAGTTCAAACAGTAAGGAGAAGCACACAGGATGCTACCCTGCTCAGATGCTGAGCTGTCCCGCACCTGTAACCTGCACTGTCGCACTCAGGAGGTCCGCCTTGCTGTAATTAGAGAATGTTGTCCAGCAGCAAGACACTCTGAAACCTGGCCAGGAGTAGTGCTGATGTCAACTAAATTGCAGCTTGTCAAACACTGAGTCAGATCACAGTATTTCTAGAAATTATATTCTAGTATATGCTGTGTTGTGGATGTAGCAACCAATTTAACCAATAAAAGCAACTTTGAGGTTTTCACAACTTACGTTCACGGTCATTTTCATAACAAGTATTAAAGGCCCAAGGACCTTTTGGGATTTAGTACCTTTAAGTTTTCTAAGTGTAGATACTAAAGAACAACAGAAAAATTTAAGATTCATTTTTCTTTCTAGTACAAATCTATTAGGTAAATAACAAAATACTGCTATTTTTAAAGCCCCCAAAAGGCAGGGATCTGGGGGGAAGAGTTTTAATTCATTTAAAGAACATTTATAGGCCAGGCACGGTGGCGCATGCCTGTGATGCTGGCACTGGGGAGGCTGAGGCAGGAGGATTGTTGTGAGTAGAAGAGCAGCCTGGGCTACAAAATGAGCTCAAAACCAGCCTGAACTGCATAGTGAGACCCTATCTCAAAAGGGCAGGCAGGCAGGAATGAAAGAAGGAAAGAAAAAGAAAAGGAGGGAAGGAAGAAGAACATTTATGGAAGGCCTCATATATATAGAGCACACTGACGGAACAGGAACAATTAGACATGTACATGAGAGTAGGGCCGTCCAGCCTCCCTAAATTCACAAGGAAATGTAGCTAAACCAACTTTCTCCCAGATTCATTTTCAAAACAAGATGATTATAGGTATGTTTTTACAAAAAAGCCATTTTTCAAAAAGATTGATTTTACAACCCTTCAATTACATACTTTTTCCTAAATACTCTAACAAACAGTACGTGTACAATGTGTTGTCCTTCCTATGAAAGTATGACAGAAGTGAATTTACTAGTCTACTGATGGAGAATAAACAGAAATAAATGTGACATCTTTTAAGCACCAGAGCTACACACAACAGCAGTATCAAGGTACGGGGCTGACACACAGCTGCTTTTCAGAGTTCCTCTCTGCCCCACCTGTACCTAGCCACATACTGCTAATCTCTGAATTCACACCAGAGTATCTTTCCAATAGAAATGATGGTACAAGCACTGGTAAGAAGTAAAACACTATTACTATCAGAGCTTGAATCTGGGTCTTGTTGCAAACACATAGCTGTTGATCTGGCAATTCTCAAGCTGGGATTCATCTTACACATTTTCGTACTTCAGATCTTTTCATATTTAAAAATGTAAATACTGCAGGAAAGGCAGAAGTTGTAACATTTTAGTCAGGTCTAACAACGTAAACAGTGAAAAATATTGAGGCAAAATTGCCACTTCTAGGATAGCTTTAAAAATTAATTTGTAGTGGCTTCAGAACAACTGCAGAGGACTAACACAACCAGATGCAGGGCTACAATATAGCATTATAGCAGCTGTGCAGCATTCCCTCAGCTACACTGCATTTTTTTACCAAACCCAAGAGGAGAGTAAAAGAAAAGCTAGAAACATTGCCCAGAATTTAAACAACGAAGGGACCACAAATTTTCAGGCAAAGGTTTCAAAGCTCTACTTCTACTTCCTAAGTGGCTAATTTAGAAGGAACCAGCCTTGTACCATCCCCCTCCTCTTACAAACATCGTTATTGCCAAACTGCTTTCAAAACTGAAAAAGGAAATAAAAGAATAAAGAGGAGAAATTAAACAATGGAGCCCAAGGTCCAAGGCTACACTGTGAAAATAAACAAAAGATCCCATGATGCTCAAGGTTAAGGCCATATTTATAATAATAATAATAATACATAGGAATGGTCAGACGGAAAAAGACTTTTAGAAAAGGGATGTACAAATATAGCTATGGCATTTTGGGGGGCTAACAGACATTACCCAGTTGCATCTGGAATTCTATGGGCAGATGGAGACTTTATTATCAAGTAAGGTCTAACAGTACAGAGCAGAGTGAATCTGTTCTTTTTAAAAGATGGTAGGAACATTTCTGGTTCTGAAGGTAATACTATTTCCACTAAGATAGCACATAAGGTAGTACAATCACCCCAAGTCACACAACTGGAAACAAATCCTTGACACGCACTTGAAGTACAGGAAAAGGGATTATTGAAAATGAAGCGTTATACTCCAGCCCCAGCCCCAGCCCCAGCAGGCAACAGTATGGCAGGCTGCCCTGCAGGACGCAGGGCCAGCGCCTACAGCACACCAAGGGTTCCTCCCCGGGGGACCTCTGTGAAGGAGGCAGCAGGGATGGAGACAAGGTCTCTCATTACGTTTATGCATTGAGAGAAACATTTCAGTTGAGCACTCAGTTTAATTATTAAAGTAGTTCGGTGAATTATTAGGATTCCTCCACAGGACAGCAAGTTTTCCAACCCAGAAACAGATAACCGGGAGACTATTCTGAAAGGAGGAGAGGGAGCCCTGGGTAGCTTCCAGCCTGCCAAGAATCCCTATAGCTGATCCTGAGGTTAGAAGGGCACATTTGGAGCCCAGAGGTAATTTTTAAGCTGAAAGTGGCCTCTGAAGAATTTTTGGTACAATTCTTGGGCTCTTACAACCAAGACATTAAGTCGTTTGTTCAAAGTGCCACTGCCAATTTGTGACAAAGAACCCATGGGCCCCACCTACCCACTAATGCTTTGGTCCTTTGAACTGTCCATTCCATAAAGTGTTGTCAGGGGCCCTTCTGTTTCCACATATGGAGATATGAAAGGAAATCTAAGCCCATGTTTTTACTTTGCTTTAGGACCTGTCACTAACAACATTTCCTAGGTCCAATGCAGATTCTGTCCATGTAAAAATCCCAAACATGGTTCATTTTCATAGTTATGGCAATTGTCCAGGCTCAGAGACATGCAGCTCCCCTTCTCCATCACCAAACCCAGCTCCACAAAAATCTAAGTTCCTAAATTCATTTCCATCCCTCTCCTACCTTTTCTCTTTGTCTCTTAGCAGTATAAGCCATCTTGAATAGCTTTACAGTATGCTCAGGCTGGAAAGAGTACAACAGAAAATAACTGTCTTTGTTTATAATACATATGTACTCAATTTTAGGAAGATTACATAATCCACGCTTGCATTGAATAAAAAACAATTAAGACAAAACAATTTGACAAAATTCATTAATATTACTACCTTAAAGGGCTCAAACTTTTAAAAACCTCATTTTATAAATTACGATCCAAGAGTCAGATCCATTGGCAAAAGTACTACATTATTTACACAGCATGTCATTAAACTATTTCCATCAATAAAAACCAATGTTTAAGAAGCATTTCAATGTCACTTATTTTGTTTTGTTTTTCCCTAAAACAAATGTGGTGGTGCTCTGTTGTCACCCAGCTCCTTAGCACACACTGAAAGCCCACTGTAGGCTAAACTAAACAAACAAGCACACCAGCAAATGCACTCGCACGCCCTGAACTGTACCGCTCCGTGTCCTCTACTTCTGCTTTGCAGGGAAAAACAACTTTCCTGGCAAGCTCTGACCCGGCAAAACGAGACAGAGAGAAAAATCCTCACATGCTGTACTGCTTCAGGCACTTGAACGAGGGCAGCACCGCACTTCTTTTAAGAAAGCTGCTTGTCCCTTCCAATTTTTTCTCTTAATGCACACGGAGCTTCTGTGCTCCAAGTGCTGTAGCCCCACTGGATCAGCTTCTGCACCTCCACTCTGCCTTCCTTTGCTCACCCACATCGCCTCTTCTCAGCGTGTTCTGTCCCTCCCCAAGCATTACACAAAAGGCCCAGTCACTAAGCAACACTGATCCAAAGACTATGCTTTCTCCCTTTAAAGAAGCACCTTATTTAATTCTGAAATCATGAATGTGCCAAGATCATCAAGTAGACTTTCATTCTAAGATCCTTCCCCAGAAAAACCAAAGCCCTGGTAGGGGGACAGTCAGGAGACAGGCTGAGGGGCACAGGGACAGCTGAGTGGCAACCGCTTGTCTTGGGTGTAGCTTGTGTTTCTTCATTCCCAGGCACATGCGAAACGTGGAAGGAAATGCTAATTTGGTCAGTGTGGCCTAATTCATTTTAATCTTATCACAATATCCACACATCAAACTCTCGCTCACTCCCCACCTGCCTCCACTTTCCTTCCTCCCTTTTGGTCTCCACCCACTTGTTGACAACCTTTTCCCGTCTCTACCAGGGTATTTACTCAGGATTTAGTCTTTTGAGTAAAATATCTAGAAAAGCCCAGCCCAACATCGACCGACTCCAAGAAGTGAGATGGCGGTGTTCCCAGGGGACAGTCACACAGACCCACCTTCTATGTACATGCCAGTGGCTTGTACTTTACGTCTCAGTTTTTCCTCTTCGACCCCAAAATGGAAGCAATCACCACCTTCATTTTCAGAGGGAGAAAGTAAAGTTTTGGGAAACTAAATAACACTAGCAGTGGTGTTCAATGTCTGGCTGACTCGGGTGGTTCCCCTGTACCTGGCCCAATGGAGACAGCCTGGCCCACACAGCTCTCAACAGTGTGTGCCAGGCCCCTGGGTAGCCCACATCTCAGGGATGCACGACTCCAAACGCCTTCTGGGTCCTCAGAGCCAGGCTGCACTAAGTGGGCTCCAGGCTGGGGCCACACTAACAAATGAGGAGGGCAAATTCTGACCTCCGGCCATTGAAAGCAACGTTCTGACGGGACAAAAGGCCCCTAAGGCCAAGAACTATCAAAATTTAAATTAACTTAAACTTTACTTTGAATTTATAACTGTAATAAACAACAAAGAGAACTTAGCCATTTTAAAAAGGAAGGAAAAGAGTCAAAACAAGGTAAATAAACTGCAGAAAAACCTAGCTGCTTCTTGATGAAAAACATAAATCATTTAAAGAATTCAGGCCTCTATGCTTGGTTTGGTCCTAAAGATGTAATAAGTAGTCATTTTAGGTAAAAGCTTTGCTATATACTGGATAAGAAGCTCTTCTAGCTTCATTCAACAAGCTCCTAATTAATGTTTAAGAATAGAATGACATTCAGTATGAATGAAAACATTCATAACTGTAAATGCCTTGAAAATGATTACTTCTGCTCACTATGCATATATATTCACACAGATCACCCTGTTCCAAAAATGGAAAACCAAATCGGACAATTATACCTCATGTGGCTTATTTGGTAAAACTAGCTGTTCACCCTGGCAAGTTACATACATAAAGGTTTCTGTGTTTCAGCTTATAATAAGTATCAAATGTGTTGGGAGTGTACCTGACTGGTACAGCCCATATTTAGCACGCACAAGGCCACACATGGAATTGCCAGCACCAAAAGAAGAAAATTAAGTGATGCAATTACTGCAGTAATAGTTTTAAGAAAAAATGTGTTTAGATACAATGGTGAAAATGCTGACTTTCCCATAGCTAAGGAAATATTGATGAAGACTTTAAGTTAAAACCCAAGCACGGGAAAACAAAGGCAACTATTGGTTCTTAAACCTTTTACCCTCACAGAATAATAAAGCAGCATCAGATGCGCGTAGGTGCTGGCCTTTTGGGTTTACCCTTCATACAGCAAACACAGTTATTCCAAAGACAGGAGCGCACTTTCGAAACTACTTTTAACAAAAGGTAAAATCTGCATTTCTTTTGTTCTAGGAAGATAAAGGGAAGCCTAGGCAAAAATGAAAGCAAAACACCTAAATACACGCTGCAAAAAAGACCCCCATCCCTGCCCACCTCAGGCAGAGAGGGAAAAGGGCCAGAGCCGCCAGGAGCTAGAAGGTGCAAACATCACAGCCAGCGCCTTCCGGGAGCCGCGGGCGGTGAGCGCTTCTGAGGGGCTGCAGTTCACACTAGTTAGGAGAGTACTTCCAAAGAACGTATTTCTTGCTTTCAAGCACTTTTCCCAAATAATGTCCACTGTGTAAGGGAAACTCTCCTCAAAGCTGTGGGGACACCAACCGACAGGGAGCTCAAGTGCTCCGGTTTTCCTCGGCGCTGCCCACTGGGCCTCAGCAGCTGGCGCCTCCCATTACTAGGTGATCCCTGGCCTTGGAGAGAATTCCTGAGTGAGCTGTTTTAAACTTAAGACCTCTCTCCCTGGAGTGGTTCCCACTTCCTGTAGCTGGAAGGGACTAGGTACCCAGTGGCTGTGAGAAACTCTGGCTATATCTAGACCTTCTTGAATCCAACAAAAGATAAAGCAAAGCACCTTGAAATATATCAAGTTTCAAAATACACAAAAACTATGTCTTAATGCATAAAAACTTTGACATCTTAGTTTAAAATACCTTGCTGCAGACCACAGGTATTTAGTTACAAGTCTCGGAGAGGCTGGAGATAGAGCTCAGTGGAATAAGCGCCTGTTTGGCAAGCATAAGATCCTGAGTTTGATCCCCAGTACTGCAAAAAAACCAAACAAACGAGTCTTGAAAGCCCTGGCTCGGGGCATGCAGCGCACAGCTCCCTAGCAGCTCTTGTCAAGAGCTGGTGCCACTTCACGCCCTGGCCTCGCCCTGTGTGCAGGGGCTTCTCCATTCAGCAGCTCTATTTTAGCCGGGACATCCTTTTATCTTCCTGGAACAAGGAAACAAAGGTTTTACCTATAATTTAAACAACAAAGGGCCCAGCAAACAGGATCTCCTAAAACTCCCCTCAGCGTTGTTCCTCCTCTTTCCAGTTCTGCTCCTCTTCTCACCCTGCCTGTTTCTATTACTGGCTTTACTATTTTCTGTCATCCAAACCTAAAACCCAAAGCAATACTAGATTCCTCCAGACAGCCAGCATCTCACCAAGTCCGGCCATTCTATCTCGCAGGTGTCTCAAATTCACCTGCTCCTTTCCGAAGCCACTCTCGTGCCTAGCACTACCCTGACGGCCTCCTCCCTCTGCACATGCCCAGCAGGAGGACCTGCCTGAAGTCCTTCCTTGGGAGTCATACTGCACGAGCCAGAGGATGCCACTAAGAACTCCAAGCTTAATATTCTGTGGCTCAGCTCTATCTGTAAAGGAGGTGTAGAGTATTTACTTCAAAAGCTCCCAGAAGGTTTAAGGGAATATAACATAAGACATGAAGCACCATGCCTGGCACATAGTAAGGCCTCAAAATATGCTAGCTATTTTGAATATAATTAAGATCTCACATTTAAGTTTAACACCTCTAGGGACTGTTGACTGTCTATGGAAAAAAAAATCAACTTTTCCACAAGCATGTTACTTATTGCAAGGGAAGATCCACCAGTCCCAAGTCTCAAATCTTTCCTCTTATTGGCTGCGATTCCAGAAATCATCTAACTTCTCTTAGCCACCAAATGGAAACAATATCTCTTTTGGGGGAGTCAGTAACTACTGGGTTGAACAGTAGCTCCCAAAATTCAGAATCTGTAGCTATACCTTTATTTTGAAACAGATCACTGTATACGCAGTTAGTTGAGGCAAAGCTGTATTGGATTTAGGGTAGGCCCTACATCTAATGTGACAGGTGTTCTTAGAGAGGGGAAGGTAAAAAGCCAGACAGATAGGGAAAATGTCACGGGACAACAGAGGCAGAGGTTGGGGTGATGCACCTACAGGCCAGGCACCTCCAAAATGGCCAGCAAGCCCAGGACCTGGAAGTGGTAAGAGGGGGCCCTCCTAAAGCCTTTGGAGGGGGCATGGCCTGCCAACACCTTCACTTCAGACCTGCTAATCTCCAGAACCTTTTAGAGAATAAATCTTTTGTTTTAAACTGCCCAGTTTGTGGTAACTGGTAATAGCATATTGGGAAACTAATAACTAATAACTAAAATTTTAAAAACATTTGGCACTAAAACCATAAAAATCAAGTAATTATTCTACATTACACAGAAGAAACTGAGGCTGCCATAGTGGCCCATGCCTGTAATCTCAGCACTTGGGAGGCTGAGGCGGGAGGATCACTGAGAGTTCAAGCCCAGTCTGGGCTACAAAGTGAACTGAA
Organism: Dinomys branickii; assembly: GCA_004027595.1. Taxonomy (NCBI): domain Eukaryota; kingdom Metazoa; phylum Chordata; class Mammalia; order Rodentia; family Dinomyidae; genus Dinomys; species Dinomys branickii. Next base: position 26,427 of record PVLD010016128.1, on the reverse strand, counting down.
GGCCAGCCTGAACTGCATAGTGAGCCCCTGTCTTGAAAGGCAGGAAGGAAGAGAGGGAGAGAGGGAGGAAAGGAGGGAGGCAGGGAGAAAGTGAATGGGGGGGGAGAGAGAGAACGAGAGAAAACGAGACAGAGAAAGGAGAAGGAAAGAAGCTGAGGCTGAGAGACACAGGCCCCTGAGTGAAGCTGACTGCAATGCAAACCCACACGGTTTGTGTCCGCTCTCAAACCAAACCATTTTGCTGTCGGACTCGTTACTGCCTGCGATCAAGACATAATGCAGACACTGTGCCTGGGACACCGACGAACACACAGCAAGTGCTCAGTAACGGGTGGCTGTTCCATCGCTCTCCTACTCCCACCCCCTAACCCGCCTGTGCTCCAGCTCAAGAGTCAGCAAGTGTTTCCTTAGGGTTTAGACCGTATATACTTTAGGCTCTGCAGATCAAGACAAAATCAAGGCTCTTCTGTAGAAACTTCATAATTGTTTAAAAAACAAGAGTATTTTAAAATATAAAAACCGGGCTAGAGATACAGCTCAGTGGAATAAGCGCCTGCCTGGCAAGCGCAAGGTCCCAAGTTTAATCCCCAGTACTGCAAAAAAAAAGTAAAATAAAATATAAAAACCACCCTTAGCTCACGTGCCACAAACAGGTGCCCAGTGGATCTGGTCTTCAAAGTACAGTCTTGCAGACCCTTGTTCCAAACCATCCCCAAGCATGTTCACTGGTGGTCTCCAGTCCCTTTTCTGCAGGTTATTTAATCCCCAGTACATCAAAAGCACATGAAGCTCCTCTTTGAAGACCACACAACATCCGGGCAACATCACCCTGACACTCAGATTCACCATATCCAGCGTGGATCTCAATTTACACTTGTCATCGCTCCCCAGCTGATTCTGAGAGGTAGCTGGAAGTGAGCCTTCGACTTCTGTACACATGGTTCCTTCAGTCTGGAACACCTTGCCCCTTGCTCTGCCTCGCTGGGAAAAGTTCCAACTATTGTCAAAACTCCCGTGAGACTGAGACTGATAGAAACCACTCCTGAACCAACCCGCCCCACACTTAATTATACCCTCCTCTGCCCTACTTTACATCATGGCATTTGTGCCCAATTGCACATGCCACAATATGCGGTGAAGCTCGTCAGTCGTGCTCACTGACCTGGATAGAGGAACCCACACAGCAAGGATTGTAAGCTCATCAAACCTGTCCTAAAGAATGTCCAAGACCAGGAGAGTACTTCTTCTCCATGTTCCTCCAAAAATCAAATGTGGCCATCATTCTAAGAAGGAGCCAAACGCTCACCACTCACCCACCCACCCAAACCTCTCACATAAACCAGTAATGCCTCTCCATCTTCTGGACTCCTCTGTGCTCTCTTACTCCTCAGCTGTAAGTTAAATCTGCCTTTATCTCAATGCTCTGTACACTCATCATCCCTCCCAGCACCGCACCTTCCGGAGGATAGGAGCTTCCGGCTCACCACCTAAGCTCAGTGCTGTGTGTATCCCAGACAATTAACTAAGTGAATACTCTCTCTGGACCTTGTGTTTCAAGTTAAGCAAAAAGGACCATGGTAAAGGTATTATAGTTAATGTTTACCAAGGAGGAAAGAAGTGTGTATGTGTACACTATGTCTACAACGTAAACACCAAGAAAGCAATGTAAAAAGATACCCTAAGATACGTAATTCTTATGAATTCTCTGGCACATAAAACATTTTCAAACTTCCCCTCCTCTCTCCAATGAATTTTGTAATGTCATTTCACATGTTAAGTCTAAGACTTTTAAATCACTCACATATTAATGACTTCATCCATAAAATGTATTGAGATCCTGTCCTTACTTCCTGTACATTTTTAAATTGTTATTCATTACCATAAAAATACAAAAACTAAAGTACGCTCTAAATCTCTGAAGACATCTGTTTCAAACCAAACCATGAAGTAGTCATTGAACGCCTACTTTTAATTTAACAGCATTCCCTAAGCACATATGCAGATTAGTACGGCTATATAATGCAGATCACAAAAGCATGACCCCACACACTGGCCAGTCACCACGCACTGGATACGAAGATTACTCAGGAAAGGACTGGGCTCCAGGTGTGACAATGGGGGAAGAGGACGCGACCTGGGATCTGGCTGTTTGTGCTTGTGCTGGGTGTGGAGGTGTGGCTGAGAAGGCAGGAGTTCAATCTATCTAGGAGGATGATGAAGTCCTGGTTGTCCATTCCATCCTCGTAACCAGCAATTTTTATTGTTGGTCAGGCCAAAATCTGTGCAGTCACCTTCAATGGCTTCCTTCTCCTATTGGCCACATCCAGTCCCTCAGTAAAACCAGAGTCGACCTTACATACGCTCCGGGTGGAAGCCCCTCCTCACCATCCCATCTTCACCCTGAGCACTCAGCCGGATTACTGGAGATGACCGGCCCCTGCCTCCCTCCATTCTATTCTCACAGTCTGTTAAAATGTCCAGTTGGATGTCTCTCTTGGCTCAAAATCTTGCCCTATCTTCTGTCTCACTTGTACTTTTATTCTAAGTCCTAACGATCACCCACCCAGCCTTACAAATGCACCTTCTGTGACCTTCCTCTTACTGGAATCCCCTTAGATCGAACCACAGGAGCTCCTTGCTGTTTCTCAACCTGCCAGGCCCAACCCCGCCCTGGTCTTTGCTCTGACTGTCCCTCTGCCTGAAAAGCTCTCCGCCCAGACACCTGCGTGGAAACCTGCACCACTCCTTCAGTCAGCTTAACTTGCATCTCTGCAACAACAGCTTCTCTGACCACCCTATTACTTGACCCTGCCTCCCAAGCCCTCTTTCCCCCACTCCATTTATTTCCCCTAACACACCCTACACCCCAACATATATTATAATTTACTTACTGTGCTGGTTTTCTATTTTGTGTCCCTGCCCTGCTAGATCATAAGCTCAAGGATGGTGCTCTCTATGTGGGCCACTGATACAGCCCAAGCATCTTTAATAGTGTCTGGACTAAGATGGGCATTTAAATATTTGTTCAATCAAATCAGGTTTAAATCTATGAATAAACAGATCATCTATGAATAAGTCTAACGAATTCAGTGTCCCTCCCTCACCACTGTCTTCCTTTCTGCTAAGTAATATAATCTTTTAGCAGAAAAGGAAAAGTGAAATCACAAGGAGAAATAAAAAGTTCCAAGAAAAGGACACAAATGACATTGACTAAAACTTATTCCCACTAGAGTTTAATGAAGTATATATAAGATTAAGTTACTTTTACTTTGGAGACTAGATAGTATTTAGAACGCAAAATGAAGCTTACTTCCCAGGAAGAAAAAAGTCACAATGTATCTCTTTGGTGGCCTTATAATTCCATCACCCTGCATGGGTCACAGCAGGTGTTCCAGCTGTCCACGGCACTGTAGGCTCAGAACACCTGGGGGCCCTCAGCAGCAGGAGGCCAGGTACCAATCACTTTCAGCCTGAGGGCACCTAGTCGGGTAAGCCATGTTTGCTCAAATGAACTAGAAGTGTATAAATGTTCTTTTCCATTAGCTGATAAAGGATTTTCACGCTTCCAACTGCCAGTCAGATACCCAGACAAAACACTATTGAAAGCAGCCTTCAGGCTGTCCAAATGTTGACTGCACACTTCAGAGTTATTTTATTTTAAATGCAGAAATGATGTATTAAAAATCAACAAAATATTGCCTAGGAAATCAAGAGCCTCATGTTTACAGATAATGAAAATAAAGATCAGAAATGCTGAACTGATGTGCCCTAGAACAAAATTAATTTGGAGGAGGAGGAGGGCTGGCAAGAATTTACATAAATGCTTGAATGTGAAGAACAACGTGACCACCCTACAACACCTGTATTTATCCCTCTGTTACCACTAATTACGTCTGGTATGCATATGGGACAGCCTGACTGAAATATATGCAGTATCTCACTGCCACACTAATGATTCCTTGGGCTTTTGTGCTTTTGCTTGAAACTCTGGGGGTAAGAGGTTGCTTGCGGGATGAGATTACTGGAGTCATCTTTTAAAGGAAGGTGCCTCCCATTTAAAAGCACCTCCTAGGGCTGGGGATATAGCTCAGCGGGATAAGCGCTTGCCTAGCAAGCGCAGGGTCCTGAGTTCGATCCCCAGTACCGCAAAAAAATAAAAAATAAAAAAAAAATAAAAGCACCTCCTACTTTTCAAAATTAAACACTTAATAAGTAGCGACTATGAATCACAATATTTAATCCTCATGAGGACCTTGTGAAGCAGTGTACCCACTTAGTCAGTGAGAGAACTAAAGCTTACAGAGGTCAGAATAACTGGCTAGAAGTTCTTCCACGCTACCTGCCGTGCACTAGCCCACCAGACCTCCCGCGGGTCCACAGATGAGCCTGCTCCCACAGAGAAGACACTCTGCACACCAGACTTCTTGGCTAACGCAGCTCTCCTGTCAAACCCAAGCCACCTCATCTGCACTATGCAGCCTTCGATCTCCAAGAGCAGACTGCCCCGCCTCCGGCTCTCAGCAACAGGGCACAGTGCATTACCATGACACTAGTCCAAGGACTCCTGAGTCTCCCTTTGAGTGGCAACCACCCCTCCAGAATCCAGAATCCAGAATCCTGAATCCAGAACCCAGAACCCAGAACCCAGAACCCAGAACCCCTCCAGTTGTAAAAATGTGAGGTGGCAACTGGTACAGGTACCTCTTCTGGAAAGACTCTCATCAAACAGCACTAAGTATTACTGTCCCACTTTATTGGTGATAATCATTTAATGACATAATGGAGTTTCACAAATAGATGGCATATTAAATCTAATCTGGTATTAAACTTTAATTTATACTTTAATGGATTATCCTGCCCAAAGAAAAGCAACATGGGGAAGTGTCATGTTTTCAAGTGAATCACAAAATATTTCTAATCTCTGGATTCCACCATCGTGCTGGGAAATCCTAAGATGCTCAGCAAGAAATGACATTTCTCAATAATGAGGAAAGTCCAATGGGGCCCACCAGGGCCAAGAGTTCCTAGGAGAGCTGGGGTGGAAGTGAAAATCTGTCTCTGCCTCCTTTCAGCTCTTCTGGGACCAGTTTATCAGTCTGGGCTTCCAGTGCGAACTGGAGAAGGTATGCAGGGCTCACAAAGGCAATGTAGACACCACTGGCAAGGCACTCACCTGGCTCCCTCCCAAGGACAGTCCCCAGCCAGTCATTTTTAATCAAGAAATGCAGTCATCTACTTCAAAAGCTCCAAAAGTTACCCGGGAAAATACAAATGTGGCCAAAGGTTACAACCAGAGGCAAGTTTCTTCAAAAAGTAGCTGGGGGTTGAGACCAGCCCAGGGAGACGGAAGCGGAAGACAGCCCTTTTCTCTTTATTTCTGGCATCTCCCTCTCAAATTTATTTTTAGCCACAGGAGAGTGGGGAGCAGACAAGAAAGCCTCCTTGCAACTTTGCCTTACCTTGGGTGCCCTGCAGGGCCACTGGCTATCTTTAATTAATGTCTGAGGGACAGAGACCAGCCTTCCTAGTGGTAAAAGGAAGCACCATGCTGAAACTCTACCCTGCAGGCCCACTATTGGTATACCATTGCTGAGGTCCTAGGGCTACGTTTTGCTGAAAAGTTGCTCCATCTAGAACATTTAGAGACCAAAGAAATAGATTCTGCATGCTTAATTTACAAGTATAGAAAATAGAACTGCCTGTTTATTTACGTAGTCCTGCTGCGCTGCTCTGCAAGGCTCAAACTAGGTAGGCTTTACCAACAAGTCAACCAACATGACTGTATACCTTTACTTGGAATAAAGCATTTTGACTTTAGGTGACTCATTCCCTTCATCTAGCCTATATTTTTATTTTTACATTTATTTTTGGTACCAAGAATTGAACTGAGGACCTTGTGCTTGCTAGGCAGGCGCTTGTGCCACTGAGCTATATCCTCGGCTAGCCTATTATTTGTAAACAAGGATGAAAAGCATATTTCTCACAGCGTAACTTTTATAGTCTTTCCCCTTTGCAACATTCCTCAAGAGAGAGATGTAAAACTTTTAAACCATTATAATTTGTTGCCATCCAGATTTAGCTTTACTAAATTTTAGAAACTAATCATATCTTTGGAAACAAAACTGAATATCCTACGAAACTGACAGTGAAATATACTCTATATATTACTCCAAACTCACAAGCAACAGCATTACAAAGACACACTGTAGACCATGGTAATAAAAACCAAAAAGATAAAATGCTACCATTTCAATAATTGAAAATCAAAACCATAAGGCTTCCAGGTCAGTGACAGACCTGTGCATACTGCATACTCCCAGATCAGTGAGCTACGTAGAAAGAAAAAAATTTAAGGCACTCCTATTAGGTCAAAGCAAACTAAAATAAAAATTCAAATAAATTCTGAATCCTCCTCTAATGTACAGCAGACTACAGCAAAAAACTTTCTTCCCCACTCTATTCCATTAATCTAAACAGGCCTGCTTATCTAGGACTCCATTAGTTGGTTTAAAAAAAAAAAAAAAGAATTCTAAGGCCAGGGATATAGCTCAGTGGCACAGCATCCAAAAACAGAATTCTAGAATTCTCTTTTCACTGAAGGGACCATATGGCTCTCTTCACTTTTGTTGAGTACTGCATAATTCTTCATTCGCCTGAACGATGGTTTCAGTGTTGAGTAGAGCTAGAAAAGGTCAGCCCACCACACTAAGAATACCTGGGTTTCCCACCTTAATTGTGTTGCTGGGTCCCCACCAGGATGGCCTCAGAAGTCTACCAGGGATCAGTGTATTTTCTGAGACAAGACTGCCACAAAAAGATGGGCACACTTGCACGGAAGACCTGTGCTCCTGTGGCAAGTGCCCAGGAAGTTGTGCAACCAGGGATTGAGAAGAAATTGCTCCCCCCAGCCCACCCATTTTTTTTTACTAAGTCTATACGGGAGAGAAGAGATGCCGTGAGATGATGAGGAATGTACAATAAAAGAGAACCTGTTTGCTGAAGAAACCTAAAGCAGGGTTGACATCTGAATAAACTACAGCCAACTGTCTAAAGCAGTTGCTGTCCAACACAGCTCTGAGCAACAACAGAGATCTTCCCCACCTCTGCTGTCCAACAGGCTTGCCACTAGCTAGTTAAGCGCTTGATACATGGCCAGTGTGACTGAGGAACTGAATTTTTCATCCTGTTTAATTTTAACTTACCACATGGGGCTCATGGATACAGTATCGAACAGCATGGGTCTAGAGCACTTTAAAAGCTAACTAACCACAGCAGGCTCCTGATAAGGAACAGACTCAGAGGAGCCTAATGTTGCTTTCCTTTCCTCTAAGAATTAAGGGAAAAAACACTAGCTTCCCTTAATTGCTTTAGTAATTAAAAGGCACTTTAGAATCATGTTCTATCTCAGCACAGGCCTTCTAGTTATGATGAGAACATATAAAATGTCAAAGCAGTGGAAAACTGTTTTTCTCTTAAACAATGAAGCCTTGAAAAGTAATATAATTATCTTGAACTTTTGTCCAATTTTAAGAATTGTCTCTAAATTGAAATATCAACTATGGACCCAACACAACAAAAGAATGGTTAAACTGTTCAAAGATTTTTATTTGTCCTTCTTGTTGCCATCTTCTTCTCAAAAATCACAGTCAACACTCCTGGTGGGGCTGTACTTCTAAGAATTTAGAGAAAGAAAAAAAAATCAACCAGTAAACAAACGCCCAAGTGCTCAGACTGAAAACGAGCCAGTCCAATAGCAGCTGCGCAGTGGCGTTTGGGGGAGGGGAAGCCAAGCTGCTCTTCACACCCCACAAGCCCTGAGCATGCACAAAGAGCTTTCCCCGGGCTCATGACACTCGTCTCATGGGCACTCCTAAAAGCCGCCAGCACCCTTCATAAATACAGGCTGCGACCAAATCTTTTGGTCTCATGTATCACACACTTTAGCTTTAAATGGCAGTACATTACAAACACATGCCATCTAGGGACACGGCTCCCTATATATTACACGCCAAGGCAACAGTGGAAACAAACGATACTGAATATCATCGGGAGTTCTAGTTCCTGAAGATTATGTTTAGTGCCCTTGAATCTGTTTAAACTACATAAAATGACACTGTATTAATAATGAAGGTTTTTCAAATCCCAAGCAACTAGAGACAATTCTCCTTCTAGGATTAAAATATAAAATGTACGATTTAAGCCTTAGTGAACTATAATTCCTTGGGATAAACACCATGTCTTTTCTGATACAACAGCAGGGCACTAGACAAAAGTTGAGTAAAGGCATGAGTGACCATAAGAAGCTGGTAGAGAGATCTTTTTCCAGTAGGAGAGGGACCAAGAGACGCTGGGAGGAGGGACAAGGGAAGGGAGGGACAGGGGATGGAAACAAGGAACAGGAATGTGTTCTGTACATGAAGCAACTCCACACAGGGAATGTGAACATTGTGTACTGCAAATATGTACTAATAATTAAAAAAGATGGTGGAGTAAGTTTAATAAAATAAGTATCAGATTTAAAAAACAGAATCAGTGAATAAACTAATACCCACCCGAAGTAGGCAACTCACCTGCACGGGGCTGGAGGTGACATTTCGTTCTGCCCTCCTTCAGCTATTTACTAACAATTTGCATAAACTCATAGAAATATGTGAACAGGCAGCCTGTGTGGGTCCAGAATGATGTAATACAAGGAGATTTAAATGTTAAGACTCTGCATTAGAAACTCAAAAAGTCAGTTTCACGGTACTAGCCAAAAAGTCAAGGATTCATAACTTTTGTGAAAAAATTAAAAAAAAAAAACCATAAGGAATGTAGACACAAGTTTAATATAGGCCAGCAGCAATATTAATACTCAAAAAGCTAATTCAATCTTGGCATGCATCTATGAACTGCACATTGCCAAATTACTATTCTCTACTACAATTAGTCCTGTAGATGTTCAGGGTACTGCAATCTGTCAGCAGCAAAAACAGACCCAAGACATTTGGGACACTGCCCCCCCCTTAGAGTTAGACACCCAGTCACACTTGGAAGGAGGAGAGAAGCAGAGAGGAAGGAAGTGAAAATGAGACTGTTGGCTCCAAATGTCTGAAGGCCTGACATGTCCAGGAACAGATTTATTTTGTGTGGTTCCAAGGAATGGAAAGGCAATGAAGGGACACATTTTATTCAGTTCAATACGAGAAAGAACAAGTCAAGGATCAGGGAATCATCAAAAATGGGCTGGCCCACCTGGCAAGGCGGTGAGCACCACAACACAAAGGCCAGACCCGCTTATCCAAGGAGGTGTCCACCAGCAGGATGTGGATTAGCAGATTCCCTTCCCACCCCCATCCCTCATAGTGGACTTTCACCTCCTCATTCTCTCTCAGTCAACTGTAGCATTATATCAGAATGCACATGAGTGACTAATGTTAGGTCAAACACTACTGTTATTAATTTTATTTAAAAAAAAACAAACAAACACATTTCCAGCGTTTTACCCAAAGTTGGAAACACTAAAAGCTACTAAACATACTCTTGACAGTGGGACTGCTAACTGGGTAACAGAAACACTGCTCTCAGACCCAACATTCAGATACTATGCATTCATTCTCTTTATCCTACACTATTTTTGTAAATAAACGACATTCTTGTTTCTTATTCCAAAGTCAGAATAATGAGGCTCCTGGAAGTTCAGTGGGCCTTTTACCTTATTTAACAAAGGCTACATTCAAGAAGCCTAGGCAGGAAGTTGTTCCACTGCCTCAGCTCAGAGAAATGATCTCAATAACCTTACTAAAGCAGGGACGGAGGTGTGGAGGATGGAAGCCGCAGGTTTACCTTTACTTGCAGACATCCGGTCTTCCCCATCGTTTCTTAACAACGCTAGTGACACTGCAGTGTTCACTTGGACGCCTAATATGGTTTGAGTCCCCTAATTCTCCCCTAGTCACAAGATTACAGAAATGAGCACCTCATTACCCAGCCATTCAAATTCTAAAATGAGTGCATTGTCATAAAAAGTACTTTGGGATGGTTTTCATTCCCTGCCTGGAAGGTATGGTAAGAAGTAAGCTACTTCTCCGAGGATCCACTGTACACTCTAAGGCAAGGCCTATCCACCCACATCCCTACCTCATTCCTGGACCTGGAGAATAAAGCAAAACCCCAGCAAAGTCATCGCTGCGAGCTTTAACAATACATTCCACATTCCTGCTCTACGGGCTGGGCTTTACCTTTCTGAACGTGGATGATGTCCGGGAAGTTGGCCAGGTGCCCCTGATACAGCGCTAACAGGTCCATGACTGGGTCCAGGTCCTGCCTGGGCTGCTCGGCAAAGAGCTCGCCGATGGCATCGTAGGCATCTCCGGTGAAGGCGATGGCCTGGTTCAGGCCCACAGAGAAGGCCTGCTGGTCCAGCTCAAAGGCTTGGCTCAGACCGCGGAAAGACTGGCCCACCTTCTGATACTCCTTCTTGAAGCCTGTCACCTGCTTGCGCGCGAACTCGTTGGCTGTGTGGTTGAGCTGCAGCGCACTATCATCCATCTTTTTGGTGAAGCACTTGAAGCCGTCGATCTTGCTCTCCACCTCCTGCAAATCCAGGGCAGCGGCAGGGGGTGTGCTCAGGGTCAGGAAAAAGTTGGCACCCACCATCTCGTCCTTCTCGGCCTTCCTCTTGCCCTGTTTCCAGGCCTTCTCGTCAGTGCTGCTGGGGCACGTCAGGAAATGTTGGAAAACGTCGCACTGGGCCAGCACCGGGTGGCTGGCCATGTGGTTCATCCACCAGATCAGGCCCTTCCTGCGCTTGGAGATGAAGTCCTCCTCAAAGCGGCCTGTGGCCTGCTTTTCGGGCAGATGAGGCACCGAGATGACCGGGAACTTCTCCGCCAGCCGCGCGTACAGCCAGTCGAAGTGCTTGTAGCGCCGGTGCACCGGCACCTGCGTGTGCGTGGGCACCAGCTTGTAGGAGATGTAGCTCTTCATGCCCTTGAACTTGGTCTGCTTGGTGGGGTCGTCGATGGTGCACTGGAACGGGTATGGGTTCTCCTGCCACTCGGGGCCGTAGGGCCCCAGCACCACGCACAGCTTGTCCCCATCCTTCACGAAGCCCGACGCCTCGCCCAGCACGAAGGCCTCCCCGCCGGACTTGACGAAGGTGGAGAAGCGGTTGAGGTTGCGGCTCACGGTGGCTGAGCTCTTGGCCCCGGACGGGGGGTGCTGCGGGATCGCCGCACCGCCCCGTGAGCCCAGCGACAGGTCGGAGCGCGTGGAGAGGCGGTAGCGCCCCGCCGCGCCGCCCGCCGCCGCAGAGCCGTCGAGGTCGGGATACGCGCCGCTGCCCAGCGCGCCAGGCTCGTCGGCCACCGTGGAGCTGTCGTCCCACTCGTCATCCCAGTCGTCGTCGCTGCCCTGGCTGGCCTGGTAGCCGCCGTAGAGCTGCTGGGGCGCCGGCTGCAGGGCCGCCCCGCCGTACGGGAAGCCCACGGCCGGCGGCTGGAAAGTGCTCGGCGGCGGCTGGAAGGCGGAGGCGGGCGGCGCGGCGGGCAGTGGCTCGAAGCCCCCGGGCGGCACGTTGGCGTAGCGGGTCGGGGCGCTGTCGCCGGGCGGGCCAGGCTCGGGGGCGCGGATCACCTGCACGTACGAGGCCGGGAAGAGGCCACGGTCACCGCGGCTGTTGACCCCCTCGAGCCAGCCCTCGATGTCCTGCTCGCTGCACAGACTCAGCACCTCGTGCTCCCGCAGCGAGATCTCGCCCGGGTTCTCCGACCTGAAGTCGTACAGCGCCCGGGCGCGCAGCGCCATGGTCCCGGCGCTCCGAGCCCGGCGCCCGCCGGAGCGGCCCGCGGTGCGCCCTGCGCCCTGGCGCGCGGTCTGGAGCTCAAAGGCGGCGCGGATCCCCGCCCGGCCCGCCGGTCGCGCCCTCCGCGCCGCTCAGCTCGCAGCCCAGACTGCCGCGCTGGGCCGCCGCCGCCGCCACCGGCCGCGGGCGGGGCCCGGCCTCCCACGTCCCCAGCAGCGCTAATCCACGGCCGAGAGCCGCGCTCAGGCGAGAGCAAGCGATGGCCGAGCCCGCGCTCCCTCCTCGCGGCGCACTCCGCGGCCGCCGCCGCCCCCTGCTGGCCTGCGTTGAGGTGTGGCGCCAGGGCGAGAGCGAGGAGGGCCGAGGAGTCCGTTCAGAACTACATTGTCTGAGAAACTGTTAGGCTTTTAAATTTCCGAGAAAGTAAGTTAGTATTAGCCTAATAAACGTTCTCACTCTGAGCGCTCAGTGCATGCTTCTAGAATGGCTGAATCCGCGCAGGTAAGAAAGGCTTCTGCGGAGATGAGCCCCTCCACCCGCGAGCGTGTCCGGCCGGTGGGCTGCCCGAGGCAGCAGCTTCATTTCCTCGCCCTCGCCGAAGCATTTTGGCAAGGAAGGCGCAAGATAGACAAGAGCAAAGCGAGGGCTAGGGACGGCCATGTGCCTGGCAAAATAAGAGGCGAAGGGTGATGTGGAGAGTCCCCAACACTGTAACTGTGAGCAGAGATTTTAGCACTTTGCACGCGTCCCTGCTGTCCAAGGCAGTGAATGAAAGCTCAGGCTTGGCAGCCAAGCCTCCCTGTTCCAATGTGCGCTCTGACTTGGAGCATCTCTATGACCTTGAGCAAGTCATGCTACACTCCCCTCCTGGGGTTGTTGTGGGGATTCAGTCATAATCTAATCCCTACCGTACAGATGAGGAAAATAAAAACATTAATGTGTGACAGGCATTGTGCCTGGTAAGCACAGTTCACGTGTTTGCTTTTGCTATTATTTGGGAAAGCAAAAATCTCTGGCTTCTTTCATAGAGAATAAAGGTCCTAAAATTACAATTGCAGGGTGCACGCACCTGGGAAGGTCCCGGCGTTCTCACTGCATCTCTTCATCTGAGGTCAGTAACCGTCGCTTTCCAGGTCATCTCTACGTCTAAGAATATATTATTTTTCAGGTAACTAGATAAAAAAAATCACTTCCTGAAATATTAATCAACTTCAATCTCCTATAGTTGCCTTGTTTCATGTCTTCTTTTCCTTCAGTGTATGATTTGTCCAAGGCTTTTCCTCCTCAATATTCCCTCTTATTAGGTCTACCCTAATTATTCCTTTGAAGACAACTCAAATTGGCATTCAGCATTCATATGTCATTAATTTCAGCCTGTCCCTTGACCCTTCTCAAGCAAATCTTGGAAACAAGCCAGAAGAATACACCATTATTGTAAGAGTGGTGGTATCATAAACATCCTGCACAAAACCACTATCCTGCATACCAGAATTACTCCCACAGTGGTTATCCTAAAGCAATGCAAAATCTTAATTCAATTTAGTAAGCAAATTCCGAATTACAACATTCTCACCTGAAAGCTGAGCGTGACTATTCTCACCATAAGCAATAGGGATCATTGAATTTCAATGTTAACATTTTATGTAGGCAAAAACATGAAGTAGACAGTCATGAAAAGTCTCGATTACAATTTATTATTTTATTCATGAGACGGTAAACAAGAATAAAATAAACATGTAGTTTCACCTACTGGTAATTATCTTTTAGGTTGAAGAGTTAATTACAACAAGCCAGGCACATTTCTGCCTCAGATTTTACTTTTGTCGTTTTCTCTGCCTGAAACCTTCTTCCCCACAGATAAACCATGCTGCTCCCCTGCTTCCTCAGAATCATCTGGCTTCCCCAGGCCTCCTTCCTGCTGTCTTGGAGAAAGTAGAGGGTCGAAGGATCCTGGATACTTGGGTCCCTGAGTCACTAACCTCAATCACATTTTGTGAGAAAAAATCCTATGTTGTGCTGAGCCCTTGAAATTGCAGGGTTTGTTTGTTAAGAGAGCTGGCAATCATCCTGACTAACACAGTCTCCCTGCCTCCATCCTGCCCTCTATTGCCTAGTTTCATTTTTCTTTGTGGCACTTCCTACCTAACATAAACACCTCTGAACATTAATTATCTTCCCCTGTTAGAATTCAGGGCCACGAGGGGTTGGGGATATAGCTCAGTGGAATAAGCGCTTGCCTAGCAAGTGCAGGGTCCTGAGTTCGATCCCCAGTACCTCAAAAAAAAATAAAAATAAAAAATAAAATAAAAGAATTCAGGGCCACGAGTTTGTTCTGGCACCAAGGATGGAGCAATGGACAAAAGGGACGTGGTAGACAGCCAGCAAATATTTGCTCAATGAATAAATGAGAAAATGCTCACTTACTTCCTCCTCAGATGATGTCAGCTCTCAGAAGTGGCTCTTACTGTATCTGGGTCTCTTGCGCTGGGTCCTTCTGCTGCCACCTTTAACTCTTTCTGAGGGTAACTAAGTAACTCTACTCTTTAAACCAACAACCTTAAAGCTGAGTCCATCACCTGAAACACCACTGCAGAAGTTCTAAGACTACTAAAAATTTCACCATTGCTGAGTGGGTCTTTATTTTTAAAATAGCATATTTCTACTTGCAAACCATTCATATAATGTGTCAAGCATGATACAAACGTGCACCTATGATTTTAAACACAGTTCCACCTTCATTGTGTTATATCCTGCTGTGTTTTCACAGCAGCTTTCCCATGCACAGAGAAGCCACTGTCATCTCTGTTGTCAAAGATAGGACATCCACCTCCAGAAGGGCTGTCTGCTGAGATCATACCAGGGAGTGGCCCAGAAGCTCCTCAGCTGCCCTGAGAACTTCCATCCACTGAGTATTAGGTCTGCACCCTGAAGGTCTCTGAATAACTGTCCTTATTAAAGAATGTTGCCCACTTCCTAGAAACTTAGTGGTTAAAGCTTAGTGGGAGGTCTAGATTTAAGAACAGCACTGTGTCTGAAATAAAGGCTACTATGTCCTGGGGATGACTTGATTAAGCCAGGGCTTTGAACTGCACGAAGGCAGGAGGGTTTTGCCTGCTTTGTGCACTACTATACATACTCAGCATTCTAAATTAAATATTTATTAAATGAGCAAGTGATAGATGAAGCTTTTTCCAAACCTTGGTGTATAAAAATGGGGATGATAATCCACCTCATGGGGTCATGTTGGGATTTAATGAAGTAGTTTGTTCACATGGTGTTTTATAGTGCTCAAGTGAAAAGTAATTTTAGCATAATTAAAAGCATAGCCCAGTTCTTAGTTAAAATCATATTTCCAAATTCTGTGATTCATTCATAAGGTGAATTTTTGAGGTATCAATTTGGATGAATGTTCATATTTGGATTCTGTGATTTTACCTTCCTCTGCAGTAGTATTTATAGTTGAGAATATACAAGTACCTAAAAGATTATCCAGCAATACTGAACAAATCTCTCATTTTCCTTTGATGGAACTCCTTTATACACATTTCTCATTTCTGCCTCAAAATCAAAATCAGGACCTGACTCAGTATTCATAACCTGACAGCTTGCTTTATAAATTATCCTCTTTTCTCAAAACATGCTTTCAGTAACTTAATTCAGCTATCGGCTGATGATCGTGTTCCTGCAGATACATTTCCTCATTTGCTATTTAATTCTCATCTTGAATTCTGGCCTCCATATTTCTTCCCATGGTCAGTATGTCCACATTTTCATACTTTGTTTATAAGGCAGCATTCCTCAGTGCTTTGTACCATAAGTCACAAACTATCAAATCAAGGCGTGAATCCGGCCTACTGTTTGCTTTGATCAGCATTTAAAATACAAGTGTTCCCTTAGAATGATTTGACTTACAATCTATCATTGGTCCAAAAATCATATGCATTCAGTCAGAACCATGCTTTGAATTTTGTATTTTATCTTATGTGTGGTATACTGTTGTGTGATACTGGGCAGCGGGGAGCTGGTGCTACTACTCACCCATGCAATCACGAGGAGCAAAACCTTATGCGGTACTCTGCAATGTGCTGTGCTGACATTCCATAAGGTGTTTCAGATGTATTTTCAAGTTATATTTCTCATTCACAATGAGTTTATCAGGGGGAAATCATTGTAAATTGAAGAGCAGCTGATGAGGAGCAATCTGTGTTGTAGATTTCTCATTCAAAACCAACTCTTCTGACTTCTCTTGGTAGAAAAAATATCAAGTGTAATCACACCAAGCCAGCATTTCTGCATAGCAACAATGACGTTTTTCTTGTTTTAGATAGGGCAATCCATCACAGTCCCTTCTGTCCTTCAGTGTCATACCCAAGTCTGCCTTCTATCCTTGCCTCTATAAGCACTGAATAGTTTGTCCTTCATAGTTCTTCCACGGCAAGAGCAGGCACCCTCAAAACATCACCGTGGTCATTTCACATCCCTTTCTGACACAGCCCTGTACTGTACTCTGTATTCCTCTTCAAATATTGTCTGGACACTGCACACAGAATAGCTGCCCTTCTTTCCACTGAACAAGTAGCCATCAGCATATAAAACCATCTGGTTCCTCCCTCAAGAAACTGGTAAGTACATTTGATGTGAATACCATAGCCCATGACAGTGAGACCAAGTACCCAAGTACCCAAGTTTTTAGAGACCAAGTAGCCAAACTACAACCCAAAACCCATTTATTTATCCCAAAGTGCCAGCAATGCAACTAAACCTGAGTACTGAGGTATTAGTTTAGAAAAAAAAATCTCCTACATTAACATCTTTTGTCTTAAAAGAAACAGACAGTAACAGAGCTTTCATCCATATAAACTGCTTTTTACTGAGAGGTAGAAGTTTGGATTTGGCGTGCTTTTGCACAGTTAGTGTCATCTTTACTGTTGTATGCATCCCAATAAATTTGTGTACATGAGAAGGAGAAGGCAGATCCAGTTTTGGATTGAGGAGCATACAAGACACCAGGAGGCCAAGTGCACTCAGCAGTTGCACAGAAACTGGAGCTGATGGCTGAGATGTGGGATGCACCTTGGAGTTAGACGTCTGCAGCCAGTAACTGAAGACCTGTGAGGAAGGACATTATCAGAGCATGACAGTACATAGGGCCAACACCAGCAATTTCTCTTTTTAAAAAGAAATTTGTTTGAAAGGGAAAAGAACAAAGAAAAATAACAAAAACAAAGATAAAAGCAAAATAACACAAAACCAATTAAAACAATACAGAATTTCAAGACAAGATGACAGGAACTCAACAATGGTTGTTGTATTACATATAGTTATCTTCAAAGTAGTTGCCCAGATTACCAGCCATAGGCATGCAAGATTGATCAAATGATTTCAATAAACCAATAGAAATTAGTAGTACAATTATCTTAGCTATCTTGTGTGTGTATGTATATACACACACACACACACACACACACACACATACATATATATATATTTCCCTCCTTTCTTTCTTTTCTCTTTTCCCCCATCCCAGCTGTTCTTTCCTTTTGAGCAATTTCTTTCCCTTTCACAGTATCTATTGTACCTCTCAGATTTTATTTACTCTTTCAAGTTCTTACACTAGGGAGATTATACGATGCTTACACATGAGGGTCTGATTTATTGCACTTATGAGTATGATCTCTTATTGCATCCCAGAAACTTCCCTTTATTTTTCTTTTTTTCTCCATATTCCAGGAAGGGAGGAGCTAGATAAAAAAAAAAAAAGAGGAAATTTAGAAGAGTGATATCTTACTGTAGAAAACAAAAACTGCTTTTCTGCTGCTCTCACAGCACAATAATTAACACAGAAGCCATCGGTGACCTCAAGAGGTGTGCAGATTTTTCCTCACTAGCAAGCAATCAATTAATTATGCTGAGTAGATCGCAGCCGGATGTCCTCTAATTCAATTATGTTCTGACACTACCTACCTGGAGATAGCATCAGATCGCACAGCTGGAGGACTCAGTCCAAGATGCGCCACATGGCAGAAGACAACCATAAGCTCCAGGCTGTGACTGTGCTTCCCAGAAGCTATAAATCAAATCAAGATAACCATAATTCCTTCCTTGCTAGGTCATCTCACAGAACTTAGGGAACTCAGGGAAAAACTGATGTTTGCTGTTTTGTTACAAAGCATACAGATGAAGAAAAGCACAAAGCAAGGCAGAAGGGGATGGAAGTGGGCCTTCCATGTCCTCTCTGGCTCACTGCCCCCCAGAGACCTCCACGTGTTAGTGCTCAAGAAGCTCTCCGACCTCCGTCTTTGTGGGTTTTTATGGATGCTTTGTCTCCGGATGGGATCTAAGGTGTTCCCCTGCAAAGAGGAGATGGGCACCTCAACTCATCCCCCCCATGGAGCGGTTTGTCAGCTTGTCACAGAGAATCATTTCCAGACACATCTGTGAGAGGCAGAGGCAGATGGATTACACACAATAAAAGAAAAATACGCTCAAAGGAGGGCAGGAGCTCTAGGGTGAGGCACATTTTCTTCTGGGATTGAGAATCACTTATGTATTCCTAAGGATACCCTCAAGATGGATGATCTAGGACATGCGTATCGAACGTTTTGACTTGCCTGGCCTGTGCTTTGCTTCCCCTGAATGAAAAGGACTGCCTTGGGCTGCATTCAAAATACACAATATAGTTAATGTATATGTAACAAGGCTTCCTTTTTTTAGTATTTTTTGTTATGACATTTTAAAAGGAGGGTGACATAAACATAAAACAGGTGAGATATTTGATCTTATTTTGTGAAGCTTATGCAGGAATATCTGTTTCAGTGAAAGTGATTGCCCAATTTTAGTAATTAAATAAGAAAATTTTACATGTCAACTTTGTAACAATAACTGCTTGTCTTCACAGACACACACCCGTGCAGGTGGGGTGAAATGCTATTATCCATACTTGCAGGAGGCCTTTGATAGGACTGTGTGGTGGACGTGGGAGGCAGAGTTAGCACTGTACTGTGTCCTCCTCTCCGTGACAGTGTTCCTTTGTCAACTATAGTCTCTGCTTAAGCCCCACATTATTGGGTCATGAAAAATATTGTTAAAAAACCATGTCATTGTGTACAGGTTTAGAATCTTGTGCACTTAACGTTCTAGCTGTCATGAACCACATGTTGCCCATGTACCATTGGCTGGACCTATCTGATCTAGGATGTATATTTCTAGTGTCTGTCAGATTATCCATTAGTTAGCTAGCTTAAAATGCAACCATTCACCTAGAAATATGGTACTCAATTAATAATTCTTTCCTTGAGGGCGGAGTTCTGAAGAGTTCATAGATTTATAGTATTGGAATCAAAGCACAGGCTCAATTTACAGACCTTTTGAATCTTTAGAACTCTTAGGCAAATTTAGGAGTAAGAAGACAAGACAAGAGAGAGAAAGACATTGCAAACTTGAGTAGCTCTGATTGTTGTCTTGAAGGTGCAGGATTCTTAAAAGTACATTTTAAAACTTTTAATTTCATTGTCTTTTTCCAGCTTTTCTGTATTTGTCTGTTCTATCTCAGCTTCATTGCCTAGGTATAACTGATTAAACCTGTGGTGACCAGTTTGACTTTCAGCCCTTCTCCCGTCCCCAGAGGTGAGGGGATAGAGGTGAAAGTTCAACCCTCTAATTCTGCCTTGGTCTTCCCTGTAACCAGCTCCATCCTAGAGCTACCTAAAGGGCTGCCAGCTATCAGTCCACTTCCAAGTACAGAAAGAGACACTTACCACTTAGAAGATTGCAAGGATTTTCAAGATTATATGGCTAGAAATTGGAAGATGACCAAATATGTATTTCCCAATGTTATACTTGGGAACTAAGAGAAAAGAATGTCAAGGAAAAGAAAAAGGTGGTCATATCAGAAAAAGGGGGCTGGGGATATAGCTCAGTGGAATAAGCGCTTGCCTGGCAAGTGCAGGGTCCTGAGTTCGATCCCCAGTACCTCAAAAAAAAAAAAAAAAGAAAAAGAAAAAGGTGAAGAACATTTATTTGGGGCTAGCAAGAAGTCATTCAGTACACTGATGGTATCTAGACTCTGCTGGCTGACCCCAGATTTGCTACCTGCTGGGTGTTCCTTTTGTTTTGAGACAGGGTCTCGATACATCATTTGGTCTGGCCTTGAGCTTGCTTATGTAGCCTAGGCTGGTCTCAAACTCATGGCAAGCTTCCTGCCTTAGCCTCCTGAGTGCTGGGATTACAGGCATGCACCACTATGCCCAGCTGGTTTTCCTTTTCTAATAATTATGTTAGCACACAGCAACTCTCCCAGGGTGGAAATTTCAGTTACCCTAACTACTGCCAGTCCCTCGACTCCTACTGGAATCCTGAATTAGCCCCTTTCTCCTCTGCCACCTGTGTTTAGTCTGCATTTCTTACAGTAATGGATTATTGCAAATGCCTGGTATTATTTATTTTCTGCATAGGCTACACTGCCTTTTCCAGTGTTATCTCAACAGTATTCGTGCCTGTCGAGACTTGGTCCCTTTACATATGCTTTTTCTTCTGCCTAGAGTGCCCACCTCACTTCCCCCCCTAGGCAAAGTCATCGTCCAGACTGTATTCCCCTTCTCCATGGAATTTGCTCTCAGAAACCCCGCAGAATATTTTACTCCTTCCCCGTGTCCTCCCTCCATTTCCTTCATACCTGTTTTGTGGCATCCATCCCCGTGTTAAAAGAACTGAGTACCTACCTATAAGGCTGCTCCTAGCTGCATGACTTTCAAGTGTGAAAGGCCCAGGAGTTTGAAGAAAGAAATTTTAAAGACCAAGAAGATCCTTAGTTCTTAGCCTGTATGGTCTGTGGGGCAGGGAGGTACTTAAATATTTCATGTCGGAATGATCACATGTACATTAGGATAAGAAACAGGCATATTACTGATGTGGCTGTTAGGCACATTGAGGGAAAGAATGGAAGGAAATATTTGAGGATAAATTTGGTGAGTTTTCAGATATGCAAGTAGAAAAATCTTCTGTTCTCATCTTTTAGTTCAAAAAAGAAGAAAAAGTAGTTTGTGAAGTTAGAAGGTAGAAAGCCAGGTATGGGAGAAAAAACAGGGAGAGGGAAGGCACGAGGGAGAGGGCCTAGAAAGCCCTTTCACTGTCCCTCCCTGCTAATGATGACTGCTCTTCCTGTGGCAGCTGCCTCCCATACAGATCGGGGTGAGGCCTTCCGCTCAGTAATGTGGCAGAACTCCACTCATCCACTTTTGGCTGGAGTCAGAAAGTGAGAGAATCTGAAATTCAGAGATGTAACTCAACAAGCAAACCTGAAAACAAGAACTAAACAAAATGCAAATATAAGTTTACTAAAGATTACATTTCACAATATATGGACACCTTGATGCTATTAAATTTCAAGTAACTACTCTCTCTAAGACTAGAAAATGGTTTGAAGGATAAATTATATGTACACAATATGGAGAATATAACATGAAGAATTTAATAAACATAGCACCTGGGAGAGTATTACCATCTAGAAAACAAGACTTTATCAGAAAAAGCTACAAATTCAACAATCTAATTTATGTGAAATGAGTATCAACAGACTAAGTATTTAATTATGAGAGATAAGTAGCATTTTTAAGAAGCTGCTTGTTCAAGTGCCTGTATAGAATAGGCAGGTAACATGGTTCTGATGGTGGGGTGGGGGCTGGGGGTCTTCAGTGACAGAGCTTGCCCCATCTGAAGGGGATGCTGGCACCCAGCCTCTACTCTTTAGTGACATGCAGGAATATGGCCCCTATATTGCTATATGGATTCATTTTTATGAGAAGCCAGAAATATGTGTATTTTTTAAAAGTCCTGATTCTGAGAGCATCTTGTAGGCCAAACATGTATCTCATGGCAAAATTTACCTTTCTTACTTCCAGTGGGCAACTCGGTTTTGAAAGTCCAAGTTATATTTTATCTGCCTTAATCCTGGCTGGAAAAAGATTACCTGAGATCTGCCAGGCAACATTGAATGGCATGTGCTATATCTCTGAAAATGTTTCCAATGAAGTGATGTCATGGATTTTCCCCAGAGCAGCTGTGGACAAGCCCCTCCATTAAAGAAAAGCTCCACTCTCTTTAACACAAATTCAAATGCCCCCTGTCATAACAGGGAAAGCCAGGCTGCTTGATAAAACATTTTCTCTCTCTTGCTTCCCCCATGTTGGCCAAACTAAGAGAACATGTTTATAAAAATTAGAAGATCAGTGGGGGAAGGAAGAAATGGATCAGATGACTTTTCAATGGCAGATAGCACTGTCAGAAAATTTCACATATCCACTGTCATTATCACAGCTTTTCCAACTCACTAAAAAATATGCATAGAAAGGAAAGAATAATCTGGGATAACTACCCCCTCCTCTTTCCCTCTCCTCCGCTCCTCATACACACACACACTGCTGCATTTATAGCAGATAATAAGATTAAAACAGTTAAATGCAACATTTTCTTTTCTTGAAATCTTATTATGAAATCTTTTTAGTAAAGAACATGTAAGGAGCAAGGTAGGTTAGGAGCTAGTCGCAATATCTAATGCTTCGCTACTTCAGTGTGCAGAAGGAAGAGGCACTCATACTGCCTGCAGTGGGTGCTAGAGCTGACCTCTCAGGCACAAAAGATTTTGCCTTCTGAAGATAGTCAAGTTTTACTCTATGTGACAGTCAAGCTAATCACCTTGGTTGGTTTCAGAACTGTCTCAGGGATTAGTAAGCACAATACTAGGTGTCCCTGCACGGATCCCAGAGGTGTGACTTTGGAGTCCTGTATCTAGTTCCTCACTGTGCCCTTCTCTCCGGAACTGGTCCCCTGATCTGCTTCCCAGCCACCATAAGTTAAAGATGGCTTTGCTCCCCCATGGCTTTTTGCTATGGTATTCCTGCCTGGGAGCTAGCTGGCTGTGCAGTGAATCCTCTGAAACTGTGAATGCAATAAAGCATTTCTTCCTGTGAGTTGTGAGTGTCAGGTATTTGGTGTCAGCAACAGGAAAGCTCACTAATACACTGCGCTGCAAAGGGCTCTCAGCAATCACAGCTTCAACGTTAGACCAAACCACTATTGGAGGGGAGGGAGGCACAGAAGTAGGATGATCAAAGTGAATCCACAGAAAGCTCTTAGCTTTGTCTACTTGTGCTGGGCTCTCGCAAATTATAAGCCAACTATGAGTAGCAAATTTCTGTGTAGCTTTTGAGGCCTCGCAAGTGCAAATATTTGGAGGGACTGCTTGGTGGGGAGAGCACTGATAAGGCCAATTCAGGCACAGAATCCGTCCTTTAGTCAACCTTCAACTGTGTCTCAGAAAAGATTCTCCAACTTTGGCGTAGATTGATCCATAAATACTTTTCTGTTCTTCATGGGTGAAGTGGAAGGGAGAGAAGTAATTTGTAATCCTACCAACCTGGGAAGTTTGAATGACTTAATTGGTTTCAGAATGTTGCTGTTTTTGGCTTTCCCCATCCTGTTCAGGTGTTCTTAACTAGCCATACTTAGTGTATCAACAATTTAACAAATATTTTTGAACAATATTGCAGTATTAAAGATAAATGTATGAATTATAGGAGTCTACTCTCTGGGAATGGGAGTAGAGAGAGTTGGGTACTTCAGTAGACAGAAATCAACACAAACAGATTATCTGATTATTTCAATACTATTGATCATATGCTCACACACATATTCATATGCATTTGTTAGTAATGTAGACAAATGTCTGTGTATATAAATCACTGTTAGTTTTTTAAAAAGCACTGTATTAAGCACATTACAAACACCACATTTAGTATCCACCCAGAAGTGTTGTTTTGAGGATGGTCATTCCCAAATGACAGAGGAGGAATTGAGACTCAGAAGAGACGGAAGAGCTGATGGGTGCGGGACTGGGATAAAGCCCAGACCTGGAAGATGCCAAGCCATTGCTCCTGGCCACCACTGCTTCTGCTCCCCCATGGAGAATGCAGAGTAACACACGTTTTTTTAAAGTCCTGTGAATATGTATGACACATATTTCAAAACTCTAACAACATAAGGCAGACCATGGAAAGCCTTGCTCCAGCCCTGCCGACTCTAAATTAACTATCTATCTACATCTGTCTATCTATCTATTTATTGAAATAGGATCTGACTTAAGTTGCCCAAGTTGGCCTCAAACTCACAGTCCTTCCACCTCAGGCTCACGAGTAACTGTGATTATAGGCATGTGCTACTCTCCTTGGTCTCTGTTCACTCTACTTATGACTCTCTTTACTATACCATCCTAAAGCACTTTTGTAGTTTCTTGTCATCTTTAAAGAGTTTCTGTATGCAAATATATTTATCCTACAACATAAATAATATTACATTGTAAATGACACAAGATGAGATATAGAAAGAACTGAGGCAAAACAGAAAAACACTCCAAGGAGACTGAGCAGAATGAGAATCGGTGACATTTAAAATGAGGGAAATGAAAAGCTCAGGTGGTAATGGCAGAGCCACCCACGGTGGTAAACCTGAAGTTGGAAACTCCTTTGAGGATCTAGAGATAAACAACGTCAGTAGGGAGATTGACAAGAGAATAGTGAGGACAATACTACAGTCCCCCCACAGGAATAAGAGGTATGTCCCAGGACGCCCCATGGCTGCCCGGAAACTAGGCATAACACAAATCCTACGTATACTATGTTTTTTCCTAAAAATGCACATGATAAAGCTGAATTTATAAATTAAGCATAGTTAACAACATTAACAGTAACTAAAAGTTACTACTCACTAAAAGTCAGAACAAGCATAAAAACATTGTGGTCAACTTCACATGAATAGGTTCTCTATGCTTATTTTTGGACCATTATTGTTTTACAGTTTGCCTCTATTAATTCCAATATCTAGATTCCTTGTGGATCTGGTTGTGCTATCTTTTCTTTTGGCTCTTATTCAGTGGTTTATTTCCCTAGATATTTGGCTATTATATGGAAGCTCAAACTTACCCTCTGAAGGTTCAGTAATAGAGTTTGCTGAAGCAAATAAAAAATAGAGAAATTAACGGGAGGAAAAAATACAGATTTATTAACAAAGCTGAATGTGGTGGTCTATTCCTGTAGTCTCAGCTACTTGGGAGGCTAAGATAGTAGGATACAGGGGTCTAGGCCAGCCTGGGCAACATAATGAAACCTCCATCTCAAAAAACCAAAGCAAATTTATTAACATTCACATGTGTATGGGAGTCATATAAAATATGAAACTCAGGAAGGAGCTAGATGGTTGAGGCTTTGGTATCCTCTTCATAGCGTAAAGGAAAGTGGGCAGAGGCAGGCACAGGCAATTCTGGTGGTGTGCTGATTTTTAAGAAAGACAGTGAGCCTGGAAAATACACAATGACCTGATAAAAGTTTCTTCTGGGTGTTGGGTATGATATTTGATTTTCAGTTTCTTCCTCTGTGATGAGTTTAATCTGCCTTAGTTAATAACCTGCCTCAGTAAAAGGCGGGAAAGCAATGGTGTTTCTCTTTGACCAATCTGGTCTGTAGGTAGACAGGACAACTTCAAAGAAGGCCTTCTGTGACATTTGCTGCTCTCCTGGGCTCTCAGTTTAAAAGTCCCAAGTGGCATATTTTGGGGTATTATTCCCTGAGCCCCAACACTATGAGCATTGGTGTTGTATTTAAAAAATAATTGCAGGAGAGATCCGGGGAAGATGGCGACCAGGTGAGCAGCAAGGGAGCGAACCTTCTTAATAAACACCACCAGCTCGAGACAGACTTGGCGAGCGTGAATGCCGGGACCTCGGCTGGGAAGTTTAAACTGGGCGTATTTCTATGAGATGCTGGGGGAGATGTGGTAGGGCGGACCAGGCTGCCGGGGCGAGACGTGGGAAGGCCCCAGACGCTGGGAGCCAGGGACGATCCACGTGGGGAAGAAGCTTGGCTCGGTCCAAGCGCAGTGGGAGTGCGGCCGCCTCGGTCCCTCCCGCCTCCCGAGCCGGTGCAGCCCCCCGGCGACTCCCGACAGAGATCGGCTTGCTAGCGGCGGAGACGCCCGGCAATCCCACGTTTCGCGCGTGATCGGGCGGGCCGCGCGGAGGGCCCCAAACGCCGCCGGGAGCGGAGAGAAAGATTTACTGGGTCCTAGCGCCCTGAGAGCACGGACGGCTCGATCCCTCCCGCCTCCCGAGCCGGCGCAGCCCCCCGGCGACTCCCGACAGAGATCTGCTTGTTAGCGGCGGAGACGCCCGGCAATCCCACGTTTCGCGCGTGTCGGGCGAGCCGCGCGGAGGGCCCCAAACGCCGCCGGGAGCGGAGAGAAAGATTTGCTGGGTCCTAGCGCCCCGAGAATACAGACAGCTCGATCCCTCCCGTCCCCCGACCCGGCGCAGCTCTCCGGCGACTCCCGACAGAGATCGGCTCTCTGGCAGCGGCAACGCCCAGTGGTCTCACGTTTCGTGCGCATTGGGCGGGCCGCGCAGAAAGCCCCAAAGGATAGACTGGCACCTTGGAACCTTCATGCCTGCAGGGACTCCAATAACTGGTGAGATATCGGCGCTCGCGACCAGATCACCGAGTGGGGGAGGAGATCCATCCCTATACCTGCAGGGAACCCTGGGAGGGTGGGGCAGCAGTCTTACACACCTCACCCAGGTCACTAGGTAGGGAGTATCT
>PVLD010016127.1:20288-46168 GCA_004027595.1 Dinomys branickii | reverse complement strand
TTATATAAGGGCGGTTAGCAAATCACACTACGCCACGTGGGCCTTCAGGATTGGTTTCAGGGCGCCGTAAGCAGGCACCTTTCTATATAAGGTATACACAGAGTCGGCAACAAGAACCAGAAAACAGGATATAGGCGCCATCTTGGTAACACGGTGGGAGGGGCTGTTTCCAAGGAGACTAACAGCAAGCCATCACACCAGCTCCCAACACCAATGCACTGCATGCTTAGCCAAATAGATAACTTCTCATCCCTAATAAATTCAGAAGATAGGATCTTGGGACACATACAAATGTCAAGGGGCAGCTACATTTAGAAGTCATCTCTGAAGACTAGACATTTCCTAGGGAAGCCTTGATACTAGTGGTAAATCTACATATAATAAGCAATTTACAAACATTAACACAAACAATAAATTAAAATTTTAAAAAATAGAAAATGACAAGCTACAGAAGCAAAATGCAGGCCCAGACCTCCCACCCACCCAGGACAAGTCCATGTGACAATGAGATAGAGAAAAATGAGAAGCCACCCACCTGAATTTCTGAAATGGTACCACCAGAAGTAAAAACGTAGATCAATGAGGCTATAGAGAAAATTGAACCATAAATAATCTCTCAGATTAAAAAGCAGATATGATGATCATAACGAAGGACTTGTTCAGTGAATCTGAAATAGACACAGATTTTTTTTTTAAATGGAGGCGCTTTAAAAATGAGGGAAATCATGAATGCCCAACAAAGAAAAGAAATAGAATTCGTGAAACAGATTCAAGAGGACATTCAGGAGATTAAAAATTCCACTGAAAGTATGTGCAGACAAATAAACCAAACTGAGGACAGACTATCAGATGTAAAAGATAAGATTACAATTAGCAATGATGAGAAGAAAGATTTCTTAAAAATAGCAAGTTATCATGAAGAATTAATCCAACAGCTGCAAGATTATGCCAAAAAGAACAACATAAGATTGACTAGAGTCAATGAAAAAGCATGAGATAGCACAAATGACATTTAAAAAAGACTGTTCATAGAAGTAAAGGCAAAAAAATTCCCAAACATAGAAAAAGAGTTTGACATACAATTAAGTGAGGCATATAGAAATCAAATTAACCATGACCAAAATATATCTATACCAAGGCATATAATAATCAAGAATCCAGAAATTCAGCACAAGAAAAGAATATTAAAAGCACTTAGAAAAAAAGAGAAACAATTCACTTATAATGGAAAGCCCATCAGAATCACAGCAGACTTCACAACACAAACCTTCAAATCAAGGAGAGCTTAGAGTGAAATATTTCCAGCCCTAAAATAAAAAAACCTCCAACCTAGACTGATGTACCCTGTAAAATTATCTTTCAAAATTGATGTAGAAATAAGATACTTCCATGACAAAGAACACCTGTAGAAATTCAAGAACATCAAATAAGCACTCCACTGTGTTCTTAAAGACAGTCCAGAAAGAGCTGACAAGGATTACAACTACATGAACCTCAAGAGAATGAACCTACCAGGCAAGGCAAACTATTAAACAGAGAGGAAAGATAGGGAACCAAAAATAGGAAAATAATATGACAAAAATAAACCAATATATACATATCAATTATAACCATCAGATCAGTCTTACATTAGCTACTCCTTGCATTCTGGATTGTTTATTTGCTTTCTGTCTAGTCTTTATTTCCAGTAGAGTACACACAAACACACACGCACACACACACACACACACACACACACACACATGTGTGCACTGCACCAGTATTTTTTAACCATCCTCAAAACTAGTTACCAATTTGCCATAATCACTGGACTCCCCAGTTTCCCAGGACTCACCCCTGTACAATTCTCATTGAATAGGTCAAGGAAAGATCAGAAATCTCTGCTACTAATTTCCCAGATTAAACATGTATTCCCAACCTGAACTAAAGCTCCCCTCCTGGAGCTTTAAATAACCAGTCCTATGTTACATCCACAAAAGTTCTGATGTAACTATGGTGGGATGGGGCCTCAGCATCAGTATTTTTAAGTCAGCAGCTGGGGTTGAAAATTCTTCACTGAAGTTCGAGGTCTACTCTCCACCTTGCCTTTGCTGTTCTTAGTCAGTCTGGGTACTTATCCATGATAATGTTCACAAAAATCCAAAGAAATGAATTTAAAACCATCAAGTTCCCCAGCACCGCAAAAAAAAAAAAAAAAAAAAAAAAAAAAACCATCAAGTTGCCAGATATCTATGTGGAAAATTAGGACAATGAGGCAAACTGAAATTAACCATCATGCCTTTATTCACTTGCTTCAACATTGTAAGCAAAAGGTAAAAAAGGTGCTGCCTCCTTAGGAGTTCACTGGTCCCCAGCTAGTAGCACTGGGTGTGGACCAAGTGAATGCAGTACAGATGGGGGAGATGCTCTTACTCCTGGAGAATCCTCAGAAAGGATTCCTGCCTCCTGTGGACATTCAGTTAGGAAGCAAGACAGGGAAAAGCTAGGAATAAAAAGGTACTGGGTCAAAGTGCAGAAAGTACCTCTGCCAGGGCTTCCACTAAGGCATCCAAACAGAGCTGCTGTCTTGGAATGCAGGTGAACTGATGACCATAGCTGGCCTGGAGGCTGAGTTCTCAGCTGCATCTCTCTCCAAACAACTGCAGTGCACCAGGTCCAATGCAGGAAGGGCAGATCCCCTCCATGACACCTGCCTTATAATTGCAGATGGTCATGTTTGGAAGATCGTATAAGATTATGAATGGGAGCAGGACCCATCAAAAGTTTTTTTTTTTCTTTTTTTTTTCAAGGAAGGAAAGGTTTATTTAGCTCACCGTGTGTAGAGGTTTTAGTGGATAACTGGCTGGCACCAAGGCAGGATGGCTTCACAGAGGACAGCAATTCATGGCAGGCAGAAGGCAGCAAAAGTAACAATGGAAGGAATATCTTTCTTATAACTGTGTTGGAAATCACAAGTCAACTGATATGCACTGAGTTCACTATGTGAGTCTGTTTTGAAATGTAAGCCAGCTTCTAACCGCTATGATTAGGCTAAGATAGTCTTCAGGGATCCAGTTTAACACCTCACCAACCTTCTCTAAGGAGCCTTCACCAAAGCTTCCTCAGACACCCAGCACACTTAGCTCCTCCACTCACTCCAGGACTCATTAGGGTTTCTTTTCTTTTTTTCAGTTACAAAAGATAGAAAACAATTTGACCTAGTTTAGTTCATAAAGGAGGTTTTGTCTCATGGAATCAAGGAGTTTAAACAAGTGGCAAGTAAGCTTGATCACGGCCAAATACATGCAGAGGTTCAAATATACCACAAGGATTCTTTTATAAAGACATGACATTGTTTTCTTGTTATGCTTTCTATTTCCACCGCAGAATCATCTACAGAATCTTATTTTATCTTCCCAACAGCCAATGAGGGAAATAAGACAGATGCTAT
The DNA here is from genome assembly GCA_004027595.1 of Dinomys branickii. NCBI lineage: Eukaryota > Metazoa > Chordata > Mammalia > Rodentia > Dinomyidae > Dinomys > Dinomys branickii. Next base: position 42,738 of record PVLD010016127.1, on the reverse strand, counting down.
TATATAAGATAATTTGACAGAACTTCTCCCATCAGTCCCTAGCAATATCTCTGAAGGCCTAGCCCAGAGAAAAAAGAATTCAGAGCATCTACAAGGCATTCCTGCCACCTCTGAAAAGAACACCAGCCCTTGGGAAGAAGAAAGCAACATTTTTCCTAGTTTCTCCTGTTTTCCTGTGGTATCTCTTGAGGGAAAACAATACTTTCCCTGCCAGCTTCCATCACTCCTCACTCTGCCTGCCAGGAGGACACAGGAAGGCTGTTTTCATCCGTAAGTGCCCTAGCCGCTCACAATTCAGAATGCCTGGGTTACCTATGAAACATACTAATTTAACCAACTTTGTAAAGTGGCACTTAGTGCTTACATTTTGCTTCCAGGCTTCAAGGAGGAAATATTGAGAAATGAAAAGAATTTAATCCTTGAAATCAAACACCTGATGGTTTGAATCTTGTAAAATATACCTTCTGGCACATAGTAGGTGCATATTATTAAGTGTTTGCCTTTCTGTATTCGGCAGTTAAATTCAAATGTAGTGTAGTAGAAGAAAACTTGAACTAGAAGCCAGAAAATTTGCATTCCTGTCCTCCCTCTGCCGCGAGTTTACTCTGTGACCTTGTTAAGGTGAGAGAGCCCCAGTGTTGTTTGTCTCCCTCATTCCTCAATTGAGAATAATCATGCCAGTTCAGACTATCATGGGGATTAAATAAATGAATGTTCGTGAATTCATTGTGAAAAGTATAAAGAGCTACACAAATATTAGGGATCACATTGGGCCGTACCCCTCATCAATAATCCCTGGCACAGCCTTTAGGGAGCGTGAATGCTGGCAGAAAGAAATGCAAAGTGACTGTTTCACTTTGCAAGGTCACTGCTGCGCTACAGGCACTGACAAGCCTGGAGAACGTGGAGGTCGAATACCAAGGAAATCTTTCATGCAACGGAAGATTTTGTCAGCAGAGCAGAGCAAAATGCCAAGTCACAGATGACCCCCTAAAAGCATGGTTAAGTCCCTGATCAAAATTTCGAAGAAACTTAGAAAAGTTGTGGCAAAGCATAGACTCCTAGAGGCTTAGACTCAGAAGAGAACCTCAGAAGCTATAAACCCAAAAATGCACTGTCCTGTTGAGGAAACTGAGGCCCAGGATCACATTGCTAATGCAACCCACATTTCCTTCTACTATGCCAAGCTTTTCCTTGCAATATAAGTAAGGAATAAGAGAGTCTCAAAATCCCAGAATACCTTGGATAAACATAGTAGTTACTGCAATTTTTCCCTAATTCGGACCCGAGAAGTGGTTGTAGTTCTGTGGGGTTTGCAAATTGGGAAGAAATTTGGAAGCTGAATGCACAGCATAACTTATAAAATTCCCATAGCAGTTGAGGTACTTCAGATGAAGCTCAGCTCAGACATGCCCATCTTTTCACAAAATAACTAAAAGAAATAGGATGTTTTGCATCGTAGTACATTTCACAAGGTTTCCATTAAATTTCAAAGCTGTTCTGTTTAGTTAAAAGAGACCAGCTTTTTTTTCTTTTCTGAAATAAATAACTCCAGGGTTTTAACTTCTCTGCAGTGCTACTGATAGGACCATGTAATTTTTTTTCCTCCAGCTGGGTACGAGACTTGTCACAGATGAGGTGGCTTGGGAATGAGGGAGGCCCTCAAATATAGACTGTAAGTCACCAAGAAGATGACAGTCCTTTTTCCTTATTGTTTGGAATGCTACCATCTTATTAGAATAAAGAAAAAATTGTGTTAGAACACGTAGAGCTCATGGAGTGCATGCTCACAAATGTGTGCATACATAAATAAGCTTAGACCTACTTCCTTCCCATCTTACCTGCAAAGAACACACCAGGTCACAAATGGCCCCCTAAAAGCATGGTTAAGTCCCTGATCAACATTTCAAAGCAATTTAGAAAAGTTGTGGCAAGGGCCAAGGATATAGCTCAGTGGCACAAGCGCCTGCCTGGCAAGTGCAAGGTCCTGAGTTTGATTCTGGGTGCCAAAAAATATTCTTAGAAGAGTTGTGGAAAACCATGGCCTCCTAGAGGGTTAGACTTGGAAGAGAACCTCAGAAGTCAGAAGCCCAAATCTGCACTGTCCTATTGAGGAAACTGTGGTCCAGATTCACATTGCTAATGTGATAAAAGTTGAAGTAACTCCTATCCAGTCTCAGGCCTGGTGAATGATTAGGAAAAATGTCCCAAGCTTTCATAAAGGATGTATTCTTTGGTATCCTCTGTTATAATTTGAACGATGTCCCCCTAAAACGGATGTTGAAATCCTCCTCTTGCAAGGTGGCCATACTTGAAAATGCAGTCATTACAGATGCAGTTAGTTAAGCTGAGGACAAAATTGATTGATGTGCTCATTAGAAAAGACACAAAGACAAATCACACAGGGAAAATACCATGTGACAACAGAGGTACAGGTTGGAATGACACAGCTGCAAGCCAAGGGATACTGTCAATGCTGGCAACACCAGAAGAGTGGAACAGATTCTCCCTCAAACCAGGATCCTACCAGCACCCTGATGTTGGACTTCTAACCTCCAAACTGTGAAAGAAGGCACTTCTCTTGTTTTAAGCCATCCTGTTTGTGGTGCTTTATTACATCCGCCCTGGGAAAATAACACACCTTTCATCTCCAAGGACAAAAAATTAGGAGCAGGACCAGGAAATGCAAAGGGAAAGGTGCAAAGCAACTCAGCAGGCCTGCTGCAATCCTCTCCCACCTGGCAGGCGGCACGGCTCTGAGAAACCACCTCTCCTGTCGCACGGCTCTGGCACAAGAACAAAGCAGGAAGGCCAGCTTTAATGCTGACCTGGTATCATAAAAATAATTAGCAAATTTCCACAAGGTGCTACCGGAAGGTGATTCAGACTCGCTGTTGTTCTGCCTGAAAGAACAGCACGAAGCAATGAGCCAGGCTGCTAGTGCATCACTTTTGGAGGAAACAACTGTGTTTATGAGCAGATATTAGTCCAAATTGTTCTTTGCAGCAAAGAACCTCTTTTGTACACCTGGTACATTCATATTTGGCTCACAGCAAACAGCCTCAGGTGCAGCATGAAGGTCACATTGGTCTGAATAAGTGAATGTGACAGCTCCAATCCAGTCCCAAAGCCGGAGGGCAGCAGGTCTGCCTGTTCCATTATGCAGCTCCCCTGAAAGAGACCACTGCCCAGGAAGCTCAGTGTGCAGCTCTAGACCTTCAAAGTTGGCTGCCATAGAGCATCACAAACCAGGAAGCACTGAAAACATGAGGAGTTAAGTACTTTGCCCTAAATATGTCCCTTAAGATGCTCTCAAAACTTGATCCCTTGCCTCTTATCAAGTCCTAGAAATCAAAACTCTCCTTCCTTAATTTAATCCCAAGAACGTTTGGTTTATACAGATGTACATGTAAGGGATAATCCTATGACTATCACTTTAATTTTCACTTTCTATTATTCATCAAAAACATAAATGCTGGCCTTGAATGTAGGAGCAGCAAGGCAAGGTAAACAGGATAACTGATGGCCTGACAACCATTTGTTAACTTCTTGATGCTCCAGGTGCCATGCTGAGCTCTGTGGATTTATTATTTCTTCTAGGCCCTGCCCCAAGCCTAGGAGTTAGGGCCCATTATTATTCCTAAACCGCAGGTGAAGAAAGAGGGACCCAGAAGATTCACATGAATAATTCTCCACCCAAATGCCCACAGCAAGTTAAAACAAAGGTGAGATCCATCCAGTAAAGGCTGCACTCTTATCCACTGAACTGCCCACACTGCTTCATCTTCGAATTGGAAAAGCATCTAAAACCTGAGTGCAGTTTCTGATTCCAGTACTGGGAGTGAATCTCCAAGGACTTCAGAGACACCTGGGTCAGCCTTTTCCAGGGCAGGTAAGGATTTATAAACTAAAGTTACCACGGTCCAACAATGAACAAATTTCTCTTTTGCTCTGTGTTTATAGATGGCACATGCTCAGTAGGTAGTTTTTCTAGTTCAAGAGGATGTTGCAATAGAATAATGATTATCATTAATGCATTATATATGCAAAATTTACTGAGAGTAGATCTTAAAAGGTCTCACCACCAAAAAGATAACTACATGAGATAGCAGATGTGTTCATTAACTTGATTGTGGTAACCACTTCACAATGTACGCATTTATCAAAGTATCTTATTATATGTCTTAAATATATATTGTTTTTTTTTTCAGTTGAAAACACCTCAATGAAGCTGGAGGAAAGAGGGCAGAAGAGGCAGGGAAAGAAGGAAGACAAGGGGAAAGAAGAAAGAGGAAGTGAGAACATAAGTTAGAATTAGCAAAAACTTTTTTTAAAAAAGAAAGAGGGGGCCATTGAGTACTGCCAACAGAGCAGGTAAGAAGAGAAGTCAGGCAGCAGACGGCTCCTTGTTTTTAAGTTGAGGTGAGTAGCAAGGGTGAAAAGCACAGAATAAAATGCGTTCTGTACCACATGTGGGAACAGCAGAAGGGCAAAGCAAATCACGAGCAGTGGTGATGATTAAAATGTAATTAAGAGTAGGACCATCCTTCCTCTCCCTTATGAGCATCTGTGACCTGTGAGGAGAAAAACCAGCCAAGAGCTTTGAGCAAATAGCAACACTTTTAGAGTTGTAGATCTTTATCTTCCCTTTGGGAACATATAAAATTTCTCACTCACTTGCTTTTAAATTAAAGCAAGGAGCTTCCTTCAATGGTATCACAAATGGTTATACAAATTATAGTCCAACCATAGTATACCCCTACTTAAAAAGCCACATCTTTAAGAAGGTATATTTAATACCAGCAGATAATGTTAATAGAAGAATGTTAAACATGAAAATAAAACAGGATTCAAATATCCTTCCACAATAGAATCCTACTTCATTAAAATAAATGTAATTTTTGTTCATTTGAATGGAAGGAGATTGGAAAGAAATATACCCAAATTGTTAACAGTGTTTATCTCTGGGTAAAGGAATAATAGGGACATAAATTAGAATTTATTTTTTTCTTTTCAGTTTCTATAGCTTTAAACATATCTTACAAAAGCCACATAATATTTTGTAGTATAAAAATATTCTAAATACTTTTAGCCAACACTAAATAGGGATGTTGTTGTTTAGTCACTAGTAAGAGTGTCATTACTGGGGCTGGGGAGATAGCTCAGCGACACAGAGCTTACCTGGCAAGTGCAAGGTCATGAGTTTGACTCCCAGCACCCCCACCCCCAAAAAAGTGTCATTATTCAGCTAGGAGCTGGGGGTGTATCTCAGTGTCAGACAATGAATGTGCTTCGCATGTGTGAGGCCCTGGGTCCAATCCCCCGCATTAAAAAAAAATACTAAAAAAGACAAGCAAATACCGGGCAGTGAATCCCAGAAGGCGAGCTTCTGCTCTACCTCTGCTTCTGAGCTCTCCCTGACTATGCCTTAGTTTTGTCGCCTGTAATTTGCAAGAGTCTTACTCTTAATATCTAGAATTTTATGCTTCCATTACATTTTATGGGCAATTAGTGAAGGTAACTGAGAAATGCAGAAGAAATGAAGGAAGCAGGACACAATAATAAGTACAACGCAGAAGAGGAAAGGAGGAGGGAGAGAAGGAGAAAGCTAATTAGGTAAGAATCGGACCAGCAGGGTGTAGACTCAGCAGATTTTTTAGGTGAATGTTGATTTTAAGTGACTATTTGATCTTCATCGGGGCCTTGTGTTCTTTTAACCTTTGCTTATTCACAGATTGTCTTCTGCTTTAATAATTAAACGTTCAAATAACTCAGAGTGGTTTTGCCACACACATCTACCCTTATACAAATTAATCTCTATGGCTAAAGAAGGAGTGACCATAGGAATGTGATGAAATCAAACTGAAATCTGGACCCAGTGCCCAAGGCCCACAATGACTCATGCTTGAAATAAAGCAATTATTCCTGTTACCTGCCCTCTTCACCTTTAGTACTTGGCTGATGTGGAAAACAATTCAGTTAATGATAGTACTGATTAACTCCATTCCACCAAAGCCTCCCAGGTCCTCTTGGTCCAGGCCTTCAGGCACTATGAACATGAAGACAGAACTTGCTCTCTGTCCAAGCTGACCACTACAAGGACCTCCATATTTCTAGAAGCACAGTGTAGGAAACGGTCATTTTCATTCTGCTAATAAATTGGGGTCTCCGTTTTCTCTCTCTCTTTCAACCTTCAGTGTCCAGCTATTAGAAACACAGACTATACTCAATAACAATCTTAATTCCTAGAAGATCATACGACAGCAGGACTATGGTAGTACCAAAAACATATTCTCAATTCCTTCCTGGACAGACCAAATTGGAGTCTGCTGTCATACAGAAAGGCAGCTGGACAGCACTGAATTTCTGAAGTTACAAGGGCCATAGAGACTTCATGACTGTAATAATAAGGCCTAAGTTTGAACCCCCTCCCAATAAGAACATTTTTCTTGTTTCTGTGAGAGGCACCGAGTGAAGTGATTGAGAAAGCTAGGTCCTGGTCCAGATGGCGTGGATTCAAATTGTGCCTCTGGTATACACAGCCACAGAAAAGGGAATATAGTATCTGGCTCCATGAAACAAAGTTCAACAAAAAGAAAACTAATCAAGAATGTCTGAAGTCAGAATTGTGGAGATTAGAGTAACCAATTGTCCTGAATTTCCCAGAACTTTCCCAGTTACAGCACTGGAGTTTCCACATACCAGGGAGCCCCTCAGTCCTAGGCAAACCTAGCCTCAGACAACTGTGACAGGTGGTCAACATATTAATTATCCCAGAAGAACAGTTTACATGATTGGATGAGCCATAGAGAGAACTTTGAGGTGTGGGTAGCACTGGAAATGTGGGACATATGACCCCTAGGCCCCAGGTCCTGATATCAGACCTGCCCTTGATGAAGGGAATATAGATAACAAGCACTAGAATTCATAACTACATGACTTTTTATCCATAGTGCAAAACCGTTGTACAACCTGACAGTACCCAATTCACAAAGCCTTTGGTTCTGCACCTCTATTTGATAAAAGAATCCAGTGCCACTTCCTTCCTGAACTAGTCAACACTCTTCCCCTGTCCTCATTTTCTGTGGCTTTAGGTACCCTTTCAGGAACCTGGTTTCCAATTCTGCATACTCTCTTCAGACCAACCTTTCAATCAAACACCTGTTTGCTTCTCTTAAGTCAATGTCACCTCTGAAAGCTAGTAGTCATGGAATCTCCAGCCCAGCATGTCTGCACATTCCCAGCATTACAGTGTTCATGACTCCCACCACTGAAGAAAATTTCTGGTAGTCTTGAAAATCCATCCCTGATTGTTCTACTTCTTCATACAAAAACTTGGACCAGAAGTGACTAGCAAATATTTGACATCCATACCTCCAATCTTCCCTATCACACCCTCAACAGACATCACTAATCAATATTGAGTCCTCTCTTTGAGCAAGAATTAGGTCTTAGTATCCCCTTTTACCTAAAGCTCCTTGTGTGATTCATAAAGGAAAGAAGATGCAACCTATCTGTTATCCCCACACTAGGTTCCAGCTTCATAAAGTGGCTTTCTTGTCTTTGTGCCTGGCCAAAGAAGCCAACTCTGCTTCTTGTCTGGCCAGTCCATCTGCTACCCAGAGAGGAGGTGAACCCCCCATCCCCAATGCATTAAGTGTATTTGACCACTCTTCCAAACAATAGGTCTGGTCTGACCGTGGTAGGATTGATTTGCCCCCGCTATCTGGTGAATGTTAATTTGCCTTTGAGACAGTGGCAAACAGAAGAATATTTCTTCTTCTTCTTTTTTTATTATTTATATGATTATATCAAGGTACTAATATCAACAAAAATGCACTGGTCTTTGGCATTCAGTTTTATGAATTTTGACAACTTTATACCTTAATGCAGCTACCACCCAGAACATGACAGGATAGGACATTTTTCACCTGATCATAAGTTAGTTTTCTCACTGGTGTTATATTTCTTATCATGGTGAAAAAACAGCAAAAAATTATCCATTAGTTTCCCTTTGTGGATAGGATCAGATTCCTGCTTGGCTAGTAAATTACACTCCTGTAAGGTCTTGCTCAAACTCCAGGTATAAGCTCAAACAGTGCTGTGTAATTTTCTATCTGAAATACAGAAAACTCCATTGCACTTCTATCTGTCCCTGTACTATTGAGTTTTATCTCCTCAGGCTTCATTGACCTTCGAAAAATTTTTTTTTTATCTCTTACATCCTGTTCCTCCACTTACCTTATTTATTGAAGTACTCATTTTCAGAAAACACTGTTTAGGTTCTTTTATAGCACCGCAAAGCAATCTCATCTATTAGGTCTCTTACAGGAGAGTCACAAACTCAGGATACTGTGGTAGGCCTAGTGCTTGGGACTTGCTGGGATTGTACTTTGTGTCTCATTCCCTACAGTGTTGCAGTCCATGGTTTAAAATCCAGGGATCTCAACTTGTGGGAAATATGATTCATTCCACGTAGTGTTTCCATATTACTCCAAATTTGCATCAAATTCATCAACTCGGAGAAAGGAGAAGTGTTTGTTAGAATTGTTAAGCAATTAAGATATTTTACACATGATAAAGCTCATAAATTTTTAATATATAGTTTTGAGAACTGTGACAAATATATATACCCAATATACCACCATTCCATTCAAGGAATAGACCATCTTCATCCTTCCAGAAAGTTCCATCTTGTCCATGTAAATCAGTTGCATTCCCAAGAGGTAACCACTGCCCTAATCATACTACCATAGTTCTGTCTTACCCATTCAGGAATTACCTGTCATGAAGTTATAAAGTATGTCTTCTTTTGAGTATGCTATCATTTTCTCAATGTAATGTTTGTGATTTATTTGTGTTACCTGCATCAGTAAACTCTATATGTTGCTGAGCAGTACCCCACTGTATAAATATACAGCAATTTATTTATTCTTCTGTGGATAGCGATTTGGACTGTTTTCAGTTTGGGGCTATTATTTAAAAGGCTGCTACAAACATTCTTATAAAAATGCACCTTATAAAATTATTTATAGTAGCTAAAAACCATAAATGACTTAAATATCCAGGATTAGTTAAACTGGCAATAATATAGCAATACAAAAGAAACTATGCAGTCATTCAAAATTATGTTTACTAAGAATTTTTTGTGGAATAGAAAAGTTAAAGAGGAAAAGTAGAATGCAAAATTGTTTTGCAGTATATCCTCAACGCTGTCAAACATATACATATGCATATAAAATTCATATTTTAAGTAGATATGAAAAAAATAAACCATTAAAGAGAAAAAAGAAACTCAGAACAGAGTTATACACTGGGTCCAACTATTAATAAGGCAGAATCATTTTGCCATAAGATGAAGAATGTGCCAGCTTATGTTGTTCTAGATATTTTTCAGTCTCTGGGCCCAAGCAAGTTAAAAATAAATCATGTCTAGATATTTTCACATGCTCGGAAGCAGTGACCTCAACAGTATAATTGTGAAAGACATCCAACCTGAGTCGTCTGGAGGACACAGGCATAAGAAGTCTGAGGGAAACAGTTGTGAAGATCTGCCCCTGCTGCTTCCCCTTCCCCAATGGATGAGTTTGTTGTGACCTCCGTTACTTCTTGCTCAGGTTATTTCTGTGGCCTCCTAACTGGTCCTCTGCTACCAGCCCCACTCCACCTCTGTGCTGCATGCTATTGATAACATGGTCTTTCCACATCATTCTCCAGTCAGGGAGCTTAGTTTGTACATTTTCAGTGACTCTACACGCTGCACAACAATGCCCACACTCCCATGTACCATTCAAGGGTCTCTGCGCATCAGCACCTCCCTCCCCAACACTCCTACTTCTACTCCCCAGTGTTCTCTTGTCATTCCGCAGGCCGTGACCAAGACAACCCATGTCCTTACAGATGCCCTTACATTTGCAGCTGCTTTTTCTTAGACCTAAAATTTCCTTCATTCCACCTTCTGGTTAATTCTATATCATCATGAGTTAACTAAAATGTCACTTCATCAGAAACTCTTTGTGATCATTTCCAAAAAGTTCAGAAACTTTCCATCGAAGGCTTTTCAGCACTCCTGAGTCCCCAACTCCAGGAGGCCCCATCCTCACTGAAAACAAGAAGAATGAGACACCCTGGAGTTGGGCCATGTGACAGCACTGAGTGTTTGCCCTGGAGTCATCTGCTTCCCTGTCTCCCCCCAGCCTCTTAAAGCCTCTATACCAAATACTGTACTTCTGTCCATGACCATAAGTGAGGCCCCCTCAGGGTCTCTTGTGGATCTGTCCACCCTTTGGACCCAGTTCACTCCATCAAATTGACTCCTTTTATGGACCCTATGCTTTCAGATTTTAAAGTTTCCTTTTCTCCAGGGTTCTTAAGTTCAGCCTCCCTTGGATTAGCAATAATGATTTCCACTAGAGCCGTCTCTGACAAGAACAAGAAGCACCCAGGCCTCACCTCATCCATGACAGGACTCAGCCATACAGGCATACAAGATGGACTGAGATCCCTGTCCTCAGCATTAGCACCCTTCAGCTCAGGCTGATTCTTTCCGATTCTTTAAAATATTTCTTTCTCCCCTAACCAACTAAGTCATATGATACACATCATAAAATAGTCATTTAATGCTTTGGGTGTGAATGCATTTACAAATTCATGCTATGAAGCAAAGAAATAACCTTTATTTGACAGACATGCATCCTTAAAATAATAAAAATAAAATCAAAGTGTCTTTTAAAAAATAAAGAATATATGAGCCGTTTTGTTGATATTATTATTACACATATTCTGGAAACCTGAGAAGATTTGCTAAACCAAAAACCTGGAAGAACTAATCATGTAAATGCCCATGGGAGGGCTTCTAATCCACAGACACAATGTTTTTGACAAGAAGCATTCTCCACAGTGGATTAGATTGTTATATTTCTTAGGTTTAGTGTTGCTGATTTTCATTTTATTTCCAGAGACAGGAGAGTAAAATCTCCCCAAATCATATATTTAAAACAGATGGTCTGTTAGAAAGAGGAGGACGGGAAGAGTTGGGTGGAAGGCGCGCCTTTTTTTTTCTTCATAAATGCGGAAGAGTTGCCGATCCCTGGTCTGGACCTTGGTCTGCCAGCAATCTTGAGAACATAGCGTTCTGGGACAGCCACTAGCCCTTGAGAATCAAGCTGCCTGACTGAATTTTTCTTCCTTTAGAAATAAATAAATAGACTTTCTCTTTTGAAAAGTCTGATGGCCAAGTGAAATAACAGTCTCTCGCTTTGGCGCTCGCACACTACCAGGCCCTTATAGTGGGGGGAATACCCACGCGCTTCATCAAGGTTCAGACCTTACTCAGTTTTAACCCTTCATCATAAATTAGCGCTCCTGGCTTTTTAACCACTCCTGTTCCTTAGTTCTGAACTTGTTCCTGGGTAAGAATTCAATTAGAAAATGTAAAGTACTTGAAATGATTTTTTTAAAGTGTGCATGAGTTTATGATGGAAACAAAAGCAGCACGCTTAAAAGTGAACCCAGCGTTCCAGGTGCAGCCCTTCTATGCATGGGGGCTTAGTTCTAATAAATTCCACAGTAACCTCACTGAGCTGGATTGGTTCATTTCTCCTTTAATATTTCTCTTATTTCGTAGACATAAAAACAAATCATGTGTCTTTGAGATACTTGTTCCATTTGAAGAATAAGGACAGCTCTACTTTTCTGCGGGAAAGATTGAATTAGATAGAAGAATATTTCGATGGCCAAAAACCAAAAAGGAACAAAGAAGTGATCCATAGTAGGAGACTATGGAGTTTCTATTGGTGAAAACTTTCAGGGAAATTAACAAATAAGAAAAAAAAAAAAAAAAAAAGACTGCACTAGAATTAAGGCTAGGGATAGAAAATAGACTTAAATTTAAGTGCCAGTTCTAATCAATTGGTATTAGCTGCCTGTGAAAACGGTTTGAAAAGAATGTGGAAGCCATATGCAAGGCCAGTGAACAAGCATCATGATCAATTAATAAAGTCTGCCCTGAGCAAGGAGGAGACAGGTAGAGGCATGCATGTTACTCATTTGCCATTAGATACTGCCATTAGATACTATGAATCCAAGACATATAGTCTGATACAGGACAGATCTTCTTCTGCTCTAACACATTCCAGATTTTACCTAAAACAACTTCATAGTGCACTCTACAGTCCACAAGAGTAAGGTACCTCTAAGCCTTTATCAGCAGTATCGCTAGTCTCTATTGGGATCTATGAGAATTTCATACAGGAAGGGTGGGCAGAATCCTTTGTGTTTGTATTATACCCTAAGTTTCTCATTTTATACTCATTCATTCCTCAGCAAATAGTTATTGTGCCAGGTTACACCCTATGAGCTGGCTGTGCCTGCTAACTTTATAATAAAAATAAGTATGGCCCCTGACTTGTGACCTTTAAACTCTCTCAGAAGACAGAAAGGAAGAAGAGCTAGGTGTAGACTCCTTTTGAAAAATGAAAAAAAACTGATGCTCTAATAATATATATAACTCAAGAAAATTGTCATGTGGGGGGATCAGAACTCTAGCTAAAGGCCGCCAGTGTAATTTTCTCTGTTCTTTAGTCCTGGGTATCTACTCCATTGTGTCCTGTAGCCCCAGTTGGACAGCTTACTGATGCCCCTGTTCTGATGACCCGCTTATCTCCCAGACAGTATGGACATTCTAGACTCCTTCTGATGCAGTGAGGATGTGTCTTCAATGTCCTCTATCCCACAGGTCCTGGGTGGCTCCTTCAGAGAATGACATGCAGACATCTGTGTCAGAGGAGAGGTCCTCATAAATAATCTGCAGTGAAGTCAGACTTTCAACAGTAGGTAAGATCCAAGGTAAAGACGGGAAAAAGCATTGCAGATGGAGGGAGTGGCAGAGTAGGGAGAAGAAAAGGCAGGAAGCTGTCTGTAAAGGTAGAAAAATCACAAAATGAGTGAATTTTGAGAACAATGAGTAGACAGGTCTAGTTAACCCAAAGGAAAAACAAAGCCAAATACTTTCTTTAAAATATTTCATTCATTGATCAATAGGCCAGAAAGGCAGACACAGTCCCTCTGTATAGATAAGGTAACTAATATGTACCATGCTCAAGTCTAAGGCCATGGACTGATAACATGCAGAACCAGAATGCATGCCCTGGCATTTCCATCTGCTCAAAGCTTGCATGGTGGGGCATGCAAGGTTCTCAAAGGGTGAGGTTTGAGCAAGAGTGAAAGACATCAAAATTGGGCTACAGAACAGAAAGATCATCTCTGCCAAGTTGGCAATGCTGCTGTGATCTGCTCTTCCCTCAGCACTGGTGTGCTGACAGGAGATCAGAGCCAAGTGCTTATCAGCAAGTCCACGCCTGTGTCTGCCAAGAGGAGGAAGATCCTTCACTGCTTCTCCTTTCAGGAGTGTTCAAGACCTAGAGAGGAGTTCCTCATAAAATCCTCTTGTTCTGCTGCTGCCTTTCTGATGGCCGTTGCTCTCCTTGCCCTTTGGCTTCTTGCTGACCATACAGCAGGTTGCATTCTTTATGTCAACCCCTCTTTCCTGCCTACTGACCAAGAGTTCATTTATTCACATCCTCTCCACTCTGTAAGCTCAGGAGCATCAGTGAAGGTAGTATCTATCCCCAGCCTCAGCCGGAAACTCCTCTTGATCTAACCCAATCACTGTGGCCCCATTTCCCTTAGCAATAATGACTTAGGTGCCATACATTCAGGCCAATGAAGTCTTCTCAGAAGCATCTAGAAGGCTCTCAGCACTTCAGAGGATGCAAGGAATAAATGGCCCCTGATTCCTATGGACACAATTTTATCTGTGTGTGGTGCCTGGAACTACAGGCAGCCATCATACAAATACAGAGGGACTAAACTAAGGACAGACCACCTTCACTGAATTACAATGCTCTTCTTGTCGGGTGTTAATGGGGAAATGGTGCTGATCCACTGCACACCACAGGGTTTTTGGAGGAGGCATTTTGGTAACTAAGAGGCTTTAAAATGAGAATGGGCAATGAAGGAATGAGACTAAAGGAAAACAGCAGGATAAAAAGTATCTTTTCTGTTATTAAATAGGTGATTTTTTTTACAGCAAAAGGAAAAATAATGGAATTCTTAAAATTATTTGGTTGTAGAACTATGCTCACTGTGCTCACTGTGCTTCATGTGATACCACTCAGAAACTAGACCACCAGGATCATAGTTCCCATAGCATTAAGCAGGTGGAAAAGGAATGAATTACAACACAAGGGACAGCTGTTATTTGCACATTTGTTGATTTGTGCAAATTCTTCACTCTAGAACCAGGGCAAATGTATGAGAGCCACAGGCCCCAAAGGACCCTGCTGCTTGTTTTTGAAAATAAAGTTTTATTGGTACAGAGCCAAATCCATGTGTCTACCTATTGTGTGTGGCTCATTTTGTGCTAAAATGTCAGAGCTAAATAATTGCAGCTGAGACTATACAACTCACAAAGCTGAAAATGTCTTACATCTGGCTCTTCACAGAAAGTTTGCTGAGTCCTGATCTGGAAAGAAGATAGATTAACAGACTGAATCAAACACAATGGCCACATTATATATGCAAAAGACCCACATGGACCATAAGAACTCTGAGTCATAATCTGCAGCAAACAGCCTAGAAAAACATCCCATTATCTTTAGAATCAGGCCAAGAAATCAGCCTGCTATCTGTTATTCAGAATTCTAGGAGTCAAATAACTATCTCTAGCACACATTGTATAGCATTGCTTTACAACAACCCATCTCATACCTTTTTAGTGTACATTTGTACCTTAGCATAATAGTAGATGGTTGTGTGTCTCTGTAGCTACGCCTATGAGGTACAGGAAGCAATCTTCATGTGTACCCACTTGACACAATGAACAAGGTGTATGCATGCACCTATGAAAAAGTGTCAAACTAGGATTTTTACATAATGTTCCATCTAACAGGTGTTGTATATGTTTACCTGAGCAACACAAGGGGTAAAATATACCCACAGCACTCTTCTGTTACATAAATATGCATTTTATAATAATGGACTGTGAGTGTGCCTCGCAGTACCTGGGGAAAGCAAAAACCCATCTGTGAATTTACCCACTTGGCTGACTAATGGCAAGGTGTGTACAGGAGCTCCAAAGCAGAAACAGGTGAGTTTTACCCCTGAAATATTCACTGATAAATCTTTGTCCATTTAGGATTTGTTCTTTAAAAAGTTTTCTTTTGGTTTTTCTGGTAGAAGTAGCCTAATTCAATATAATGGCACAAGAAAAACCAGATGAGCAAGTTTTAGAGGTCAAAAGTGAATCTTCAGATTGCTTATCATAGATGTTGAAGATGATAATGACTTTGCCATATGAGCCAAAGATCTTACGACAGTGAAATGGAGCAAGAATCAAGCAATACAGATATATGGAATGCAGACCTCCTTGATTCAGATGACGAAGAAAACAGCAATGTGAGTAGATATTTGACTACTTGAAATGGTACAAAATGGTCATGTAAGGAAGTGGAATGATCCAAAGTTAGAACTATATCTGAAAATATAGTGAGGACCTTGGCAGGAGGGAAACCTATTACAGGAATGCCCGCACAGTGATTCAGTGTTGGAAATTGTATCAGGTGAAATGCTACAAGATGTTGTGAAATATACAAATGCTGAAATACAAGTAGAACATCCTGTATGTACCAATAGCCATCTTCAAAAATGTATTTATCATGACACCTCTGTAGCTGAACTGTGGTAACTTTCTACAACAAAACCAAAGGCATAGTAGATGTTGTGGATGAGTTATGCAGCAACTCTGATGTCACTCGAAACACAAAGCATTGGCCAATGGTTGTGCTTTATTCATTCCTAAACAACTGCGTGGCACAAACAGTTTGATAGTTAACAAAGAAAATAACAAGTGTAAAATATTACAGGGAAATTTTCTTAGAGGATTGGGACTGGAGCTCATCAGAGATCATTTACAGCAGAAGAAAAAGAAAATGTTTCTGCCCACGGCAAATGCAAAAAAAATTATGAAGCACACTGGTGAGCTGACCGGTGAAGAGGCAGGTGCACCATTACAAAGATCTACTATGACAACAGGAAGACCGAAAAGATATCAACTGTACCCTACAAAAAAGGACAGGAGACCAAAACATATGTGCTATCAGTGTAAGCAATAATTGTGCATGGAACATGCAGTTGTCATGTGTGGACTGCCTTCAATGTGACGGTTGAAGCAAAGATTATTTCTGTGGTAGACTTTTCTTTGTAGTTACATGATATTGCACATAAGTTTTTACTTTGGATGTTATTGTTTAGGTTTTCTAAGCAAGAAAACAGCTGATGTGAAAATGTTGATGTCTATTTTAAGCACTCATTATATGTTTGATATTTTATTTTATTGATATTTTATTTCCCTGATAAGTGCACATTGTGTAATATAGGAGGAAATTCTTGACAAAACAGGAAGACAAGAGAGATGGCAAGAATGTCCTGCCTTATAGGAAGGGAAAGCTAAGCACATGTACTGTCTGTGTAAGGAAGATATGTGCATGGAGCATGCGGTTGTCATGGGTGAAGACTGCCTTAGGTGTGACAAATGAAACAAAGTTTATTTTTGTTGTAGAGTCCTATTGGTATTTTCATTGTAGTTCATATAGGAATTTATTTCTAATATTATCTTTTAGGTTTTTGTGAGCAAGTACACAGCTCATGTCAAAATATTATTTATTCTAAATATGCATACCTATTAAGAATTTAATACTTTATTTTATTAATATTTTATGTTCTTGTTAACTACACGTTATATAATATAGTGAGAACCTCCTGGCCAAACAGAAAGACCAGTAGGATATTAAGTATGCCCTACAAATGGTGAGGAAAGCAAAACACATGTGCTATCAGTGTAAGCAATACATATATATGGAATGTACTGCTGTCATGTGTGAAGACTGCCTTTGGTGTGATAACTGAAGTAAAGAATTTTTTGTAGAATGCTATTGGTACATTTCAAAGTAGTTCATACAGGAAATTTCTGCTGTTATTTTTTAGTCTTCGTACACGAAAAACAGTTGATGTTGAAAATGTAGATTATTTTATAAACAATAAATATTAAAAATTCAACGTTATTTTTTGATATTTGTCCTTGCAAAATACTCATAGTTTAATATAATAAAGCTCATAAAATTAAAAGTAATAATTCATCAATAGAAATAGAATAAAGAATAATTGTAGGTATTATACACCCACAACAACATGCCTTTATGACAAAATTAATGCTATGCCCCATGGGTTAGCAACTGGTTTAGGGAGCCAAACAATCACCTCTGTAACAGTCACCCTAGTGCAACCAGAACTTGATTAATAATGGCAGCTCTCCTAATTTTTGTCCCTGGTTCCAACATAGGACCAACCAAAGCACACGGATTAGATCCCCCCACCCAGCTAGCCAGGATGCCCTGCTTCTAGTTGTCTGCTTTAAAGTTCCTCAGGATGATGGCCCCACCAAAGTGTATCTAAAACCTTCTCCTTTCTCCACTACATATAGGGTTTCCCCACTTTACCTCCCTTTGATTCTGTCAAAACACAAATGACAGTGGTTGATTTCCTTGCTAGAGCAAACTCTGAGTAAATAGATCCTGCTCGTTCTCATTTGTTTGGTCTTCCTTTATTTCCACATGACTTGGAGTTAGAAGATTTGACCCCTGCTATTGATCTGCCACATACTTCATATATGGCATTGAATAGTTCACTTTATCTCTTTAAAATATTGAAAAGGATAGAGGCCCTGCTCATAAGTGACTCACAGTCCATATACGCTGTGAGAGGGAGACTATTGCCACACCT
Source organism: Dinomys branickii (assembly GCA_004027595.1). Lineage (NCBI taxonomy): Eukaryota > Metazoa > Chordata > Mammalia > Rodentia > Dinomyidae > Dinomys > Dinomys branickii. The sequence continues at coordinate 24,900 of PVLD010016127.1, read as the reverse complement.
CAAGTTTAAACAGAGAAACTGACTGTTGGGGTAAATTCCAGAAAGTAACCTCATATCTTTGGATCCCTGTTTCATCTCTTAGAGGCAGCTCTGAGGAAGAGTAAAGGGCCATATCTGGGTCATGTGTCTAGTAGGTGGTTGGCATTTATTAGTTAATATTCATTATTATCTTTGACCACTATTAATATGTAACCATTAGGAAAATATTTTCCCCCTAAATTCACCAATGTCTTCCTTTTCAAGGATAACCATAAGCTGCTCATTTCAAAATATGGACCAGCCATTTCTTTGAAAATCCAATTTCACACATGGCACATCCGTTAAAATAATATTTTAATGGCTCTTGATTCAAACAGAGTCCTTGACTCAAAGCCCCATTTCTAAGGTTTCCATTAGTGGAATAATTTGAATATGTCCAAAGTGCTGTCTACTTTGGTTCATACATGCTTAGAGATTTCCATAAATGATACACTTCTGAATGTTTTGAATGTATTTCTTCTTTTATAGAACACTTACGTGATTTGTGGTGTGCAAAACAAAACACAAGTTGTACAGAACTTTCACCCATGTTCTCACTGAGTGCCATAAATAATACTATCACCATTTTATTGTCAGTCAGCATACTACCTATATGTTTTTATAAGTCTTAAACATGTTAAAACAGCCTTTTCAGGATACGGTTTCCATTTGTTAAAAAACAATACATGAGAGGGTTTTTTTTTTTTCATTTTGATTCAAATGTTATCTGATATTTTTGCAAAACACATGTTGTAAAATCCTCAGTACTTCAGGCTTTCCTTCCATATTCAAGCTGAAAAGGAGTGTCCTGGTTTCCAGTCAGGAATCTACCCCGACTGTTGGGGTAAGTTCCAGAAAGTAACCTCATATCTTTGGATCCCTATTTCATCTCTTAGAGGCTATCACTAAGTTTTATTTAAGACTAAAAATTATGATCAGTGAGCTGTATGACTTTTAAGCACAAGTGGAAAGTGACATTTTCCATATACTCAATTGGATGGCCTGCCTAAGGTCATGGAATTTCTACAAGGTTCACTTCAAGCAAGAACACATGATTCAAAGTGGATTCTAAGACTCTTAGAGGACCTCTCTCCAAGTGGTGTTCCCAAACAGAACAATGTTTTGTCAGAACAATGTTTTGTCCGCATCCTCAGCAAAATCTATGACGCAAAAGGCCAGTGAGGGAATGGCCATCACCCAGTTGTTCATTGAGCAGCTAAGCTGAGTGGCGGGAATGGGGGTGAGCAAGATAAGGTCCCTCCTGATGTCCACAAGAAGTGCGGTAAGAAATGGTTTGCTGTTTAATAGAGACTATTCACTTGGTCTTGATCTGATTGTATTGCATTACCCCTTAGGAAAAGAAGCAAGTGTGTTCTTTTACTATCAGAGACAACATAGTAGTTACCAGCAAGTCTACAACCAGGTTTCCTGTGTTTATGTCCTCACCCTGCCACTTCCTAACTGTACAAGTTTCAGATTTATCTAAGTGTTCTGTACCTCAGATTTTTCTTAGCTGTAAAACAGAGATAGTAGTCATAGCTACTTTATGGGCTTCTCTAAGAATTAACTAGTCAACATATGTAAAGCACTTTATATAGGACCTTGAAATTATAAGCAATTCTTAAGTATTAGTAATTATGAAATATTTATTGCCATTGTTTAAATAGTATACATGCATGATGCCATTTAGTCCCCACTAAGACAGGTCTTGTTATTACCAGTTTATAGAACAAAGGAAAACTCAAACAGTTTATGCAACACCATGATCCACACTGGTCACTGTAAAATACAGTGTGGTGGGTGAGGGTGCGAATATTGTATACCTTTGCTTTACCATAGAAGGTTACTTTCTCACATTATTGTACATGACAGTACATATCCAAAGATAAAATGTTTGGAAAACTATAGTTTCAACATATATAAATGATACAATATTTTCAGTTCCCACCATAGTGCTAGCAAAACATTATAAGGTTTATTTAGCAACATTTAAGAATCTAAATTAATACTGGTGAAACCAGACAAGCTTCCGTCTATGTTGGACAGGCCTGAGTAGCAGCAGGGTAAAAGCATAGCCTGCCAGTGTCCTGAGGACACACCCTAAGAATCCTTCTGGAGCACAGGAGGAGACTTACCACCCCGGTGAAGTACACAGGAGCTTATGAGGCTCTGGTGGAGCCCCATTTCCACCCTTCCACAAACTGTAGCACTGGTAAATTTCAATTTTTAAATGCAGCATTTAACAATTTTAAAAATTGGTTTAAAAGTTAGAAATACATAGCATCCTGTGGGAAAGGAGAAAAAGAAGAAAAGCCTATAGGATGTTGTATCACTCACCCATAAAAACACAGAGGGCTGGGTGTGGTGGTGCACTCATGTAGTCCCTGCACACAGGAGGCTGAGCCAGGAGGATCGCCACTAAGTCTGAGGCCAGCCTGGACTACAGAATGAGACCCTGTCTCAAGAAGCAGTGACAAAAAACAACAACAAAAAATCACAAAAACACCCTACAAAAAGGATGATCTTTTAATTTTTTTTATCGTGGCACTATTCTGTTTTCATTTTTCTACCCACTTATCTATTGCATGAAGCCCTGGTCACTCCAAAAAGAGAAATCCCATCTGGCTTTATCTTAAAATTCCTGTCATTTCCACTTTACTAGGCAATTAGCAGCTCATAATTAGGTTCACAGTGAAATTCCTTAGTCACTGCCCCTTGTAAGGTGAAACTGTCAGTAACACAAGGCAAAAAAATGCCAAGCTTTCCTAATTTCAGGCCACATCTGCCTATATCCTTTAAATCATCTGTAGATTACTTAAATAGCCAATAGAGTATAAATTCTATGCTACACTATTGTGTTATTTAGAGATCAAAGGACAAGGAAAAAGGGAGATACATATTCAGCACAAACACAATATTTTGCAGTATTTTTGATCCACAGTTGTTCAGTCTGCAGAGGCAGTAGCCCTGGATGCCAAGGGCTGGCTGTCTTCCTTTTGTTTCAGTTCCTACCAATGTTGCATTCCAGCCCAATTCTTGGTGACTTTAAAATATCACATCTACCACCTTCTGTCATCTGTTTCTTTTATTTCTTAGGCTGCACATTTGTATGGAGATTCCAAGACCATAACTCCCATCCTCCTCTGAAATTGCTCTCTGCTGTAAGTCCCCAGACACTTGCTGCACCTCTATTCTTCTCTTTGAGTCATAATTATTATCATCCAAAGCAATTATTTCCCTGAATGACTCTCCCAGCCCAACTGTATTAGTTTCCTAAGGTTGTTGTAACAAAGTTCCACAAACCTTGGGGCTTAAAATGACAAAAATGTATTGTCTCATAGTTCTGGAGCTTTGAAGTGCAAAATCAAGATGCCTGGAAAACTTTATTCTTTCTGCAGGCTCTGGGGGACAATTGCCCCACGTCTGTCTCTTGGCTTCTGCCTGGTGCTCCCTGGCATGTAAATGGATCACGCGGATCTCTGATTCTTCACTTGGTGTTGTCCATGTCTTCACACAGCCTTCTTACAAAGACAGCACTCGTTGGGTTTAGGGCTATCCTAACTTAGTGGGACCCTTTCTGGGCTAATCCCAGATGCAAATACCCTATGTCCAAATAAGGTTACACTTACAAGTACCAGGGCTAGGACGTCATCATATCTTCTAAAGGGACACAATTCAACCCACTCTCCATCTATATTCACTCTGAATCTCTTTATTTTGGTCATGAGGAGTTCATAAAACTCAAGGTAATGAAGCCAGCCCAAAAGTCACTAACAACTTTTTTTGGCTTAGGATGCCAAATCCTACAGTTCAACCCCATTTTTGGAGCCAGCCTACTCCTCCCAGACTTGCCTCTCAATTCCAGAATCAAACTGCCTATCAAAAAAAAAAAAAAAAAAAAATACTGGCCAGTCTTACTGGGGTGAGATGAAATCTCAATGTTGTTTTTATTTGCATTTCTCGAAGGACTAAGGATGTGGAACATTTTCTCATATATTTATTTGTCATTTGTATTTCTTTATCTGAGAAGTGTGTATTCATCTCAGCTGCCCACTTCAGTATTGGGTCTTTGAATTTGGACAGGTACATGTTTTTTAATTCTTTGTATGATCTAGACAGCAGTCCTTTGTCTGAGGGACAGCCAGCTAGGATTTTTTTCCCAATTTGTCAGTTTTCTTTTTACTTTGCTGGTGATTTCTTTAGATGTACAAAAACTTTTCAGAAGGATGAGGTCCCAATTATTGATTCTTTGAGTGTTTCCCTTGCAGTTTCATTTTTGTTCATGAACTCTCTGCCTACTCCTATCTCTTCAAGATTTTTACCTACTTTCTCTTCCAATAGATTTAAAGTTTCTGTTTTAATGTTGAGGTCTGTGATCCAATAACAAATGCTGGTGAGGCTGTGGAGAAATAGGGACTCTATTACACTGCTGGTGGGAATGCAGACTGGTGCAACCACTATGGAGAGCAGTTTGGAGATTTCTCAGCAAACTAGGTCTAGAGGTTCCATTCAAACCAGCTATTCCCCTTCTGGGTATTTTCCCAGAAGATCTGAAAACATCATATCACTCTGATATATGTGCACCCATGTTTAT
>PVLD010016127.1:0-20188 GCA_004027595.1 Dinomys branickii | reverse complement strand
AGCATTTTTATATAATGGAATATTATTCAGCTATAAAGAAAGACAGTTTTGGGGACTTTGTAGGCAAGTGGTCAAAACTGGAGTCCATACTCATAAGTGAAATTAATCAGCGGTACATGAGCAGGCAACGTATTGTATCACTGGTGTAAGAACCTGAGGGTGGGAATATAAACTAAGAGACATGAAGGAAATCTGTTCAAAAGCAAAGAACAGATGGGACGAGGGAAAGGAGAAAAGAGGCAAAAATGTATATATGTATATATGTATATACATATGTGCAGGAGGGCTAACATGGTTCTACTATTGTATTATATCACTTAATGCTAAGGAATAGTTGATGACAGGTTATTCGATCACTCTTATATGTCTGTATGTGTTATCCTGAGCACACACTTTGAAGATATCAATATGCAAAGCAGCAACTACTGTTGGTTTTCTGATGCTTTGTCTATAATTCAATTCTGATCTTACTGTTATTGTACTACTTTGTGCCTCTTTGTTAATGCTTTCCGGTTTCTTTTTTTTTTTTTTTCTGTTGTTGAGATGATTAATTGTTTGACCAATTTCGCATGTCTGTATCTGTGTTCATGAATATATACTTCAAAGATATCAATAGGTAAAGCAACAACTATTGTTGAGTCCATGTCGCATTGTCTGTAAATCAGTTTTGATTGTACTATTTCTTATGCTACTTTGTGTCTGTTTGTCAATATGTTTTTGTGCTTTTACTTTTAAAATAAAAAAAAATAGTAATAATGAAAGCCTGCTTATGTTTGTAAGTTCTCCAGCTGTCTGGAAACCCATCCCTAGCGGTGCTGTTCCTTTGCATGTGATTAGAAGGAGGTAATAATAATATGCATGTCTTAGTTTGTTTTCTGTTGTTATAACAGAATACTACAGACTAGGTAACTTATAAAGAAAAACAGTTCATGGTTCTCCAGACTTGTAAGTCCAAGAACATGACACCAGTTTGGGGGAGGGCCCCAATACTGTAATCAGAGCAGACAGGCAAAGATGAACAAATGAAAGAGCTTGCTTGGATAACAAAGTCACTCACATGAGAACAAGTCACTCTGCAAGAACGGCTGTCGTCCATTCAGCAGTGTGATACCCTCATGAACTATTTTCCTCCCTTTAGGACCCACCTCCCAACACCTCCCCTGTGGGAACTGAGCCTCCCACACATGAATTTGGAGACATGATTAAACCACTGGTGACTGGCAAACTGAAGGTTGGGGAGATTTGCCCTGATTGTGGCTGGCACCATCCAACAAGCTTGCAATCCAGATGGAGTGAAAAGGGGAGGAGGAGGAGGAATTTAGGAATTTGAAGAACTCCATTCCCTTGAGCAGGTCTGCCTTTTGCTACTGCCATCACCTATGGACATTGGACTCTAGTTTCTTAGTCTTTGAGTGTTGACTCACACCAGCAGATCTCCACAGAAATTCTAGGCCTTCAGTCTTGAACTAATTCTGTATCCCTAACCCGTATCATTCTGCAGCATCGATCTCCTTGGCTTGAGCAGCTCCTGGATCCTTTCTCTCTGGCTTTCCAGCACTGAGAGTCTGGCTACTGTGGATTCTCCCTGCTCTGATCCTGGAAACTCATCTAGTAAATCCTTTTGCATTTATCTTGATTCTATTCCTCTAGAAAACCCTAACCAGTATAACTATATTATGCATTTTATATACAGCTGAAGACAATTCCTCTTCACTCAAAACAACAACAACAACAAAAGGAGGACAAAATAGAAAAAGAGGACAGGCTGTAGGTTGGGTACACCTATGCGCCTTCAGCTGCGAGTGACCACCGCAGCCTCTGAAGCCAATAGCAGTGTTGTCAGCCAGTCTTCGGAAAACCTCCTTCCAGTAACAAAGGATAGTGAAAGGTGAAGTACAGAAGCCCATAACACTTGGAAATGGAGCCAACTCCGGTACTCACCCAGCCTGTGACCTGGAGCTTGTGACAAAACTTCTCTGGGTCTCCTGATTCTTTCCCTGTAAAATTGGAATAATAGACATTATTCAAAGGCAGTGATATACAAAAAATGATCAGTGCTGTCCTTGGCACAAGGGCAATAAATATTACACACTGAGCGTTTGTGTTTCCCCAAAATTTGTATGTTGAAACCCTGATCCCATTGTGATAGTATGAGGATGTAGGACATTTGAGAAAGTGATTACACAACGAAGGTGCAGCCCTTGCATGGGGTTAGTGCCTTAGAAAAGTCCTCCTTTAACCCTTCTACCATGTGAAATTACAGAAAAAGGTGCCCTCCATGATCTAGGAAGCAGACTCTCCTCAGGTATAAAATCTTGACCTTGGATTTGCTAGCTGCCACAACTGTGAGAAATAATTCTCTGCGCCACCCATTCTGTCACAGCAGCCTGACTGTCCACATCAGTGCTTGAGGAAGGAGGGCTCACACACCTGACCTCGTGAGGCACACAGAGTCATCCTCTGTGTTGACATAATGAGTGTCACCTCCACATGGAGATTAGAAGTGGAAAGAACAAAGAGTGTCCCTTGATGTACTTACTGTATCATGAGAGAAGACCATCAAAAACTTACAGTCGTCCCATCCTCTGCTGCAAACACACACCTTCAGCTTGTCTGAAACAACTCCTTTATCTTACCTTGACCCTTCTCCCCTTCAAGCCTTAGCTCTGGCAGTCTGGCTTTCCAAGCTTCACTTCCTGCTCCGTCTATCAAAATCCTGACATCTTTCCAGGCCTGGCTGAAGTTCTACTTTCTTGATTAAACCTTCCACTGAGATTCATCTGCCTCTTCCCTGCAATATTCCCGAGACCTGGAAACGAAGTCCAGATCTTCCCCAATTTACTTTGTCTGTGTTGCTGAGCACAGAGGCTGACAGTTTAAATATTTGTGGAATGCGGCAAAGAGAATATAAAGCTGAAGCCTGGAGGAGAGATGGGGGAATGCCAAGACATTGTCTACTTAGGAAATGGCTTTATGTTTGAAAATTTGGCAAAATGTAAAACAGGAAACTCTTACAACTTGGATTTCAAATCCACTTGTGTTCATAGGGATGGAATTCTACCACCTCTTCCAAGAAACATGCATCCCTTGGGCACCAGGGGAGAAAAGGCTCCCCCGCCAGTGCTCAGGATCCTCCACCTCTCCTAAGTGAGGAGGAAATGTGCTGGCTCTGGAGAGAAACCACAGAATGAGCCACAGTATCAGAGCCTCTGCAGAGCTGGAGATCTGAAGCTGAAATGACTTCAAATAGCAACTCAGATGAAACATGGAAGAAACTCTGAGTTGTCAGAAACATATTGTGCAAGACTATGAGTCCACACGAACTATCTACACACATACAAGGAGGCTCAGGGGACCAAGTGTAATGCACAGGGGCAGTGGGCACCATGAATGAGAACCTGACATTGTTCAAAGGCCATGGTGCATTTATTCATATCTCAGCCCCAGCCCCACCATTCACGGACTGTATAACGCTGGAAAGGTGGGTTAACCTTTCTGAGCCTCTTATCCAAACATGAAATCATGTATGTTAACATTGATTATTATCATATTGTAGACACTGTGCCAAATGCTTTCCGGGCAGTATATAACAGGATTAAATAAGTTCATATATGTGAAGCTCTTGGCACAGAACTTGGCAACTATGATCTGAATGATATTACCCTCCTAAAATGCATATGTTGAAATCCTAGTCTCCAGGGTGATGATAGTGGAAGTCAAGCCCTCTGCGAGATGATTAGATCGTGACACAGATCACATGCATGAGATTGATGTCCTTATACAGAGACCCTTAACCTCTTCTACCATTTGAGGACACAGCAAGAAGGCACCGTGTATAAGGCAGACAGTGAGCCTTCTCCAGACCCTGAGTCTTCTGGAACCCTGATCTTGGGTTTTCAGCCTCCTGGGCACTAAGAAATAAATTTCTCTGTTTTATAAGTTGCCCACTTTATAGCAGCTCAAACAGACTAAGACAGAAAAATGATACTGAGCAGAAGTGCTACTGTGACAAATACCCAAAACATGGGGCAGGCTTGGAACTGGGAATAGGAGACCGCCAGAAGAGTTTTGAGGTACATGCCAGAACAAACTGACCTTGCTATGAATGGACTGTTGGAGGTGATTTGGGAAGGCCCCAGAACAGAAAGAGAGAAGCAATCAGGAGGAACTCAGTCTTCTTAGAAAATACTCAAGTGGCCATAAATAGAATGTTTGTAGCAATATGAACAGTAATGGCCATTCTGATGAGTTTGCAGACAGAAATGATTATCTCATTATTGGAAACTGGAAGACAAGTCATCTTTTTAATAAAGTCACAAAGAACCTGGCTGCACTTTGTGTATCTTAGTGTTTTGTAGAAGGTAGAGCTTATGAATAATAGCATAAAATGTATACTGAAGAAATGTATACTGCACAAAGTGCAGAAGGTGTGGTTTGGCTCCTCTCAAATGTTTATAGTAAAGTACAAAAAGAGACAAATGATCTAGGCAGAATCTTTACTCAAGAGAGAAGAAAGACTGGTGGTGGTGGCACAAACTTGTAATCCTAGCTACTGTGGAGGCTGAGGCAAGAGAATCACCAGTTTGAGGCCAGCCTGAAACTGTTTGAGGCAACTTAATGGGACTCAAAATAAAAAGGGCTGGAAATGTAGATCAGTGGTGAAGTACTTGCCTAGCAGGCACAAGGCCTTGAGCTTAAACTTCAGGGAGTTAGTGGGGAAGAAAAGGGGGGGAGGAGCAAAAGACAGAGATAGAGACAGAGAGACAGAGACAGGCAGAGACAGAGACAAAGAAAGAATTTAAAGATCAACCTATCCATGTTTTTTTTGTGTATTTGAAGTTAGGTCAAGCTACTTTTTGACAAAAAGAGTGGTATGGGTCATCCAGAACCTACTGTTCAAGACAATGGAAGAGTAACCCAAAGGCGTTTCTGAGGTTATTGGGACTGTCTCTCCTTTCCTAAACCCAGAGCTGTAACACCTGGACGAAAAACAGCTTCAAAGAACGGGGACACAGGGACCAATGGGATTTCATCACTGGTTTCTCCTCAAGGCTGTAACCCCACATTCAAGGGCAACATATCCCCATGTGTGACTCCAATAAGCCCAGCTACTACACAGGCCACTGACACCATGCCTCCAGAAGGCACAGATGACATATTGGTTAGTTTCCATGAGGTGCTATCTTCACCAGTACTCAGAGTATATGGCAGGAGTCATGAGCCACTTGGGTTCAGAAGGATAGAGCAGCATATGAGGCAGAAAGAGGGCTGCTGTGAGGGTGAGGCCACCACAGAGAGGCTCTACTGCATTACTCAGCAGATCTATTAATTGGGGCTTCCCAAGCCGTGGAGGTAGGGCCACCATCCCACTGGGACTAGAGTTAAAGATCATTCTCAGGTGCAAAGGCTTTGGATTCACCAGGGCCTATCACTTCCTTCTTCTTCCCAATTCTTCTCTTTTGGAATTTGTCTCAGTTACTTTTCTTTCACTGCTGAGACAAAATACTTGACACCCAAAATCAAGGAAGGAAAGGTTTATTTAGTTCACAGTTTGTGGAGGTTTCAGTCCATAATGAGCTGGCTCCAAGGAAGAGTGCTATGGCACATGTCTTGGTTATTTTTCTCTCCTTACTGAGACAAAATACCCAATGCCCAAAAGGAAGGAAGGAAAGGCTTACAGTTTGTGGAGGTCTCAGTCCATACTTGGCTAGCTCAGAGGCAGAGTGGCACATGGTAGAAGACGAATGTTCATGGTGGCAGAAATGTTCATGGCGGCAGAAGCCGCCTCTTCTCTTCCCTTACATTGTAAACAGGCCACCCCCACCCAGGGGGCATGTACCTCTCACACAATCTCCATGCCCTCCTCCTCCACAGGCTCAGGATGTATACAAAGTAAGCACCTTAGCTTCCTCCTGAGTCACTCAGCTAAACCTCTAGACTCCCCAAGTTGACACAATGTATCAACCATAACAACATGGTAGAAGGCAACAGCTTGTGGCAGCAGAAAACAGCAAAAGCAACAAGAACAAAAAGGGATGAGCAGCAGGGAGCCTCTTTCCCCCCTTATATTGCACGCAGGCTTCCTGCCCCAGGGTGGGTATAGCACTCACACTCATAGTCCTAACACTGGACCATGGATCAATCACAAACTCTAGAAGCCCACCCCATGACTACATGAGGCTTTCGGGGGCACACACAGACACAAACTGTAACATTCCACCACTGGCCCCTCCAAAGGCTCATGTACATCCCTTTATGCAAAAGGCATTTTAGTCCATCTCTAAGAGTTGCCAAAGTCCTAACAGTTTCAGCATTGCTGGAAAGTCCAAGTCCCAAGTCCCTTCCAAGATGTAAAGTAAACTCTTAGCTATGCACCCATGTACAAATGAAAAGTTAAACACTTTCAACATTCAATGGCACAAGGTAAACATTACCATTCCAAAAGCTACAAGCAGGATGATACAACACATTGGGATCAAAGCAAGTCCAAAATCCAGCAGGGCAAACATTAAGTCCTGAAGTTCCGCCTGAAGCAATCTGTGGCAAATTGTGAGCTCTATGTGGCTACACTTTTTTGGTACTTCTGGTGGTTGTAGTTCCCTTGGCTTCTCTCTTGGGCCTGCTTTGCTCCCTCCTTGCAGCTTTCCTCACATAATCCATGTTCCTGACTTTTCCAAACTTCTGGGGTCTCCACTGAACCTTTGGCTTCACACTCACAGCTTCACATACTGCCCTCTCAGGGGCACACTGCCTGGCTTGCCAGACCTTTTGAAATCTAGGTGGAATCCTTCTTAATCTCAGAACTCTTCAATTTTGCATGCACCTAAAACCAGCACCATGTGGATGATGCCGAGGTCTGCTGCCAGCTGGAGCAGTAGCCAGGCTTTCTTTTCTCTTGGCAATAGGGGTCTAGTGCCTGAATTGCTGAGCACTCTGAACCTGATTGTGAGTTACAGATCATTCTCAGTTGCATAGGAACAAATTCTCTATGCTGCCACCATTCTGGAACATGGTGCTGTATGGCTTTCTCCTCAAAGCAAAGTCTTTCACTTTTGCAGGTTTGAATCTGCAAAGGGTGGAGACTTGCTGCTACTTGTGGTGCCCTCAGGCTATGTTTTCTATTCTTCTGTCCCTTCTCAGCAATCAGTATCTCCTCAGCTCAGCTTTACTGGAGCTTACTTGCTGGCTAAACTCACAACAAAGTCATCCTGCTGGGGTCTTTGCTCTGGATTCTCAACATAAATCTGGCTAAAAGCCTTCAATAATAGCCATGCCACTACGTCAACATTCAGCTGCCTTGAAATTTCTTTTGCCAAATTAATCAGCCTGCCACTCTAAATCTCAGTCTCAGGCAGTCTCTGCATAGAAGCAAAATGCAGAAAAACTTTCTGCCAAGCCATAGCACACATCATCTGGAATCCAACAACCAATGCACTCCTTCCCAGCAGAAACCTCCTGAAGCCAGTCTCTGCTAGCAGGATTTCTATCAGCCTTCTGCTCTTCTGAGCTCTGAGCAGAATCTCCCGTAGAGATCAGCCTAAATCGTTCCAGTGCTACTTTTCCAGGTGACATCTTTGAACCTTTCCAAACTCTTTCCACAAGTCATCCCCACAGGCTCTTGAATCACATAGGCACAGTCTCAACAATGACCCCACTTCTCTGATACTAAATTCTATCTTGGTTACTTTTCTTGCATGGCTGAGACAAAATACCTGAAGTCCAGAATTAAGGAAAGAAAAGTTTATTTAGCTTGCAGTTTGTAAAGGTTTCAGTCCAATACTTAGCTGGCTCTAAGGGAGAGTGGCACACAGCAGAGAGCAACAGTTCATGGCAGCAGCAGGAGACAGCAAAGAAAAGCAGGAGTGAAAAGGGAGGAGTGGCAGCAAGCAGCCTCTTTCCCTCCCTTATGCTGTGTGCAGGCTGCCCACCCTAGGATGGGGGTAGCACTCCCACCCATAATCCCAGCATTGGACCTTGGATCAATCACAAACTCTAGAAGCCCACCCTGCAACTGCATGAGGCTTTGGGGGGACATATAGACACAAACCATAACAGAGTGGGAGTGTCTATTCTGTGCCATTCCATCATTGTATTTTGGAAGCACACAAGTTGTTTGATTTCTAAAGTTCTTAGCTAAAGGGAAATGTGTCTCGGAGTGAATCATATCTTGAGTCTCACTCCTATTCAGTATCTAAATATACTTAGATGAGACTGTGGGTTGGATTTAGAGTATAAATTTAAGGCTAGAATGAGGGAGGACTTTTGAGGCTATTGGGATGGAGATGTGTATTCTGCCTCTGAGGACATGAATTTTGGGGAATGCAGGACAGGATGTTATGACGTGAGATTCAAAATGCACATGTTGAAATCCTAGTCCCACAAAGGGATGGTGTCAGGAGGTGATGGCACTGAGTTGTACCTCAGAAACTTCATGAATGAGATTAGTCTCCTCATTAAAGAGGCCTCAGAGGGGTCATTTGCATTTTCCTTCATATGATAGTGTGGTGAGAAGACGCTGTCTTAGTCACTTTCTTATAGCTCGGACACAGTACCCAACACACACAAGTCTAAGGAGGAAAAGGTTATTTCTGGCTCACAGTTTGTAGATGTTTCAGTCCATAGTTATCAGGCTCCAAGACAAGGTGGCATAGCAGAGGGTCATGAGAGAAGAAAAAGAGCCCACAGCATGGCAATGGGAAGCAGAGAGATCAAATAATCAGGGAGGGAGATACACTGCTCTAGGCAACACTGACCACCCTCCTTTCTCAGACTAGGCTTCACCTCCCAAAATCACATTTAACTATAAAGTGTCACATGCTCAAGTTCCAATGACCTCCCCAAAGCCCCACCTATGAGCTTTGGAAGGACATCCAGGTATAATCCCATGGCAGACACCATTAGAGAATAAGCATCACCAGCTCCAAATCAGTCAGCTCATTAATCTTGGACTTTCCAGTCTCCTGACCAAGAAATTTCTGCTGTTTATAAGCAGTCCAGTCTATGTTTTCTGTTATAGTGGCCATAAAAGACTTAGATGATAATACAGGATAAATTATAATAATAAAGAGTTTTTGTGGTGGTGATTGCTTGCCAGGTTAAGAAAGGCATTCCTATAGCCTACAGTTACCAAAAAGCTCAAACATTAACTTGTCCCCAACAAGCTTCATGACCTTGGCTAAACTTCTGAAGCAGCTCAGCCTCTCTTTCTCTGATATTTCAATCATGCATAACAGTATCAATTTTACAAGGTTGTGGGAAGAACCAGATGGGATATTGGGGGTAAAAGGCTATGAAGCGTATTGTGCTCTACGCACAGATGAGATTTTTCTCATTTCTGCTGCTAAGTCTGGTTCATTTTCTGCCCCATTCCCACTGTAACCAGCATGACAGTGTTTATGGGCACATAGAAACTATAACCAGCCTCTCCACAGGTAAATGCATACAGGCAAGTCACTACCTCTTGTCCTTCAAATTCAGAGGACACCAATAAGCTGTCCTAGGAAAATCAAATGGGAAGAAACTGGATCAGATGCATTTGGCCGACCTGTTTGCCACTTCCAGACTTTGTCACACCCCTACAGCTATAGGCAGTGCACCCAGGTAGACGATGGCTCCAATGACAAGCAGCAACACGAGAGCTCCAAACTATGATGGAGCAGAGGTGGAGTAAGTAGAAAAAGCAGCACAGATTTTTGAGATAACAAGCAAATCTACATTCCTGGCACTCTGTTTTCTTTATTTTCTTTTTGAGACAGGCTTTCCCTGTGCTGTTTAAACTGGCCTTGAACTCACTTTGTAATCCAGGTTGGCCTTGAACTTGGAGTGCTGGAATTACAGGCACATTCCACCATGTCCAGCTCCTGGCATCTCTTTAAATGCCACCTCCCATGAATGTTCTTCTGGACAACACTGTCTAAAACAGCCCTCTATCACCACCACTTTCTAACTCTGTGTCTCAGCTTTCCTTTCTAAAATGAAAGATAATGATTATAGTACTTACCTTCTTGGATGACAGCAAGGATTAGATACATAATACAAATAAATATTTAAAACTGTGATGCATAGTATTTAATAGATGTTAGCTTTTATCAATACTATTATTATTATCTAATCACTATTTCATTTTAATGTTTTGATTTCTGGAGAGTATTATCTAGGTTACTTATTTATTTGCATGTTTATTACCCAGTTTCTCTTCTAGATTGTAAGAGCTGCCTCAGGTACATGCCCACTTAGTACACCAACTGATATAACACATATCCACTGAATGACTTAGTAAATGATTTAATGAGTGCATGACTTAACAATGAATAAATAGGCAGCCTTCAGTCTCACTAGATGCATTATCTCCCACATATCAAGAACACATTTTTAGGACACAATCTCTTACTTGAATTTTAACCCAAAAAAAAAAGTAGTGACACTGAGAAAATTCCAGTAAGCTGTCTACAGAGGAATGGGAGTGAATTGGAAATTAACCATTTATCATTTTCTGGCTCTACACCAACCATCACACAAAGACCAATAATTTACCCAGTCCTCAAGTAGTCCATTTCACAAATGTGTATTAGGTTCTTCTGAGCCACACCTTGGTCTCCTCAGCCACATCCACAAAGAGGAGCTGTCTTATTCTGATAGCGTCCCGCATTTGCAAGTTTCATATGTCCATGGCAAAGCCAAGCTCAAAGCAGACGTGTGAAGAGAAAGCAGAGAGGTGATAGCCCCCCCTAGAGCAAGCCGTGAATGTGGCTGGGTCCTTTCCTCCTGTGACATCAGATTTCCTCATAGAGGACCTTATGAGCAGAGTAAATTGTCCCAGGACCAAGCCACCTGGGGCCAGTTTTGTCAGCCTGCAAGTACAGCTTGCAGCTTTGTTAGTTCCGATTGGGGTGTGGACAACCATCACAAGTGAGATTGGTCACCCATGACTCGCCATTCATTTCCTAGTCAGTCATCACATTTTATTCAAGCTTAATGCTGACCTATTGTATTTAACGCCGCATTCCACCACAAAAATCTACCGCTGCTTTTATTGGGAGCAACCAAGCAGCTCTTTCTCTGGCTGCTACAGGCTGTTCAGGGAACTAAGATTTCAAGGACACCCCTTCCCCAGGTGTCTAGGAGTTCTCATTTCTACAAGGATTGTTTCACCGTTCCCACTCCTCCTCCTCCCTTCCTCCCACTGCTCCATGATTACCTGACTGACTTAAAGGCCTAAGCAGCTCAGTATCTAGGCCATGTGCTACTCAGCTCCCTTCTTTCCCCCCCACCAGCGTCTCAATCTCTCTCTCTCCCTCTGTCACTCCTGCTCTTGTTCTCCCTCCCTCCGTCCCATTAGGGCCAGTCACATCATTCTAAATTTACATTTCACCAACTGTAAATTAAACAGAATGGACTTTATTAACCCTTTCTTTTCTAACTTACGTTCTCCCAAGTTTTGCAGGGATTCCTAAATGATGAAGTTGGAATTACAAAATGTCTGAGATGAAAGACACAGTTAGAAATCCACACCAGTAGTCCCATTTTTCATTCTTTAGGGCTGCTCTCACCATTTTTGTCACATCTATATACCATTTTCCTAATATTCATTCCACTATTATTCTTAAACTCATTTTTTAAGAATGCATCTATTTACACAGGATGCCTTGCCGGTAAGATAAGCAGGAAATCTTAATCATTTGGTATCACTCTAATCATAGGTAAAGGAAAACATAAGCTAAGAAAATTCCAGCTGGGGCCTTGTGGCTTCCCCAGGGTCCCCACTGGGCTCTTGCCCTTGTTGAAATGACACCAAAAAAGGTAGTGGTGTCATGCTAGCGCCAAAAGAGACTCTCTTTGAGCCATCGCAGTGGAAAAGAACTACATCCTCCCCCCACATCTAATACAGAGGCTGACGTCAGCCGAGACTCCCCAACTTCACTTCAGTGAAAAGCCTTCACCCCTGTTCTTTAGGCTTACTGCTGGGGTTTCCCCCCGCGGTCCGCACTGCCCCCTTCTGCATCTCTGCTTTGCCCTTCTCCTGGGGTCACAACAGGAAAAGGGGAGGAGAGCAGAATGCTCACAAAGGCACACACTCCAAAGCACACAATGCTCCAAAATGTTTTTTTGAAACGGCACGGTGCTTTCCCTGGCAATTCAAGTCCACAGCTCTGAGAATCCCTGACCTTGGGCTGGTCTATGCTACTGCTTTTTCTAAAGGAATCACTGCCCACAGACAACAAAGACTAGCTTCCACTGAGCTTTGGGGGAGTTCTTCAGGCATTTACCTCTCTTCCTTCTTTCTCTTTGTAGACACTAGGGGAGCTTGAAACAGGTGGGATGCCCATGTCAGAGAGCAGCTACCGAGACTGCAGGAGGAAGAGGATGAGAGGCTACATTCATTCAGTGGGTGTAGGCAGAAAATACTAAAGGACCTTCTCTCTGGATCCAGCCTGAGTCTCAATTCCCCTTCTATCATTTTCTAGCAACATAAAGTTAGCCCAGTCACTCAGCCCTCAGCGTTTTGCTCTCCTTCTCAGCAAATTAGCTCTAGTGACCCTCAGTCCACCAGGGCGTTGTGAGGTCCTAAGGAGCCACAGCAGGCACAGGCCAGTCGCGTAGATGAACCTTCACCCAGCCCCCACTCTCTTACCCTTTTACCTCCTTTTTGTTCATTTTGAAATCATCCATGGAGATCCAAAATCTACTCTTCCTGTTTGTTTGTTTGTTCAGTTGTTTGTTTTGCTTTCCAAACCCTGAGTCTCATCTGTAAAATGAAAAAATGAGATGCAAATTTCCATAATTTAACTTTTGTTTTCCGTGACTTGATTACGGCGAGCGATGTATGGGTACTGAGGAGAATGACGAGGGCCAGAGAGGAGAGAAAAGAAGGACTTCATACCAGCAAACCCAGTAATCAGCCCCTTTTGAAGAATCATTAGCAGCCTGCTGGAAACTCCAAGTCCCCTAAAGATTTTTGGGATGAGAGTAACAACATGAATCTAGCAAATGTAGTGCATTCTATGCATATATTTGAATTAAAGAACTCTTGGTCCATTTTGCATACCAAGTTGGTGAGGGAAAACATAAACAGAGAAACACCTCCCCCTGCTGCTTTGATAGTGAATAGCAATAGAAATACAAAAAAACAATTTTTTTTTTCACGATCCTATGAAAACACTAACAGCTCCTTCAACAATAAAATGTTTGCAAACCATACCGTACTGTGTGCAAGCGTTTGAATTTTCTGGAATGCATTTTCCATTCCAAAGAAACTTTTGAAGTTTGTAATAATGGTGGTACATTATCACAATGATTTTGCCTTTCATTAAACACTTTATCGTTTATTTCTTCATTTGAACACTGGTGAGATTTTTTTCCATTCTCATTGAAATCCTTTATATTTTTGGATTGATGAGATTTTAAAACAAAGTGGTATAAACATCTGCTTTGGAAAAGTCCTGTTTCTGCCCTCCTGAACCTACATACAAACACGTTGACTAGGTTTTCGTGTAAATACCAGCAAGTGCTCACTGTGTGGCTTCCCTCCTCTCCTCCCCCCTTACACAATAGTTATTCAGGGCTGTTCTTTCTATTGCTGTTGTCACTTGTCAGGGTATCTCAGAGATCTTTCCAGTTCAGGGCAGAGTAAGCATCTTGTCCTTTCTTCACTAAACATGTTATATGTGGAAAGACCATGTCTTCACTTGGGAAACCATGTAAGTTATTTAAAAGATTGCAAAATGGACTGATTTCAACATCCGAAAGGAGAAGTAGCCTCCTTTGTCCGCGTGACCCCCAGATGCAGGTTTCCTATGTTTATCTCTGTGCTTTCCCCCACCTTCCCTGTGGAATGACCTTGTCCTCTGTACTTTCCTTGGGTGTCCCTGCTGATTCAAACCTCACTCCATGGAATCCTCTGGGTCCCAGAGCAGAGCTGAGCTTTGATGTCACTGAACTTTAGAGGCCACTGCTTAGAATTAAAACAGCTTAATGCCATCAAGATTTCTATTTAAAAGCCCAGGCTGAAGGGAAAAAGCCTTTGCTTCAGCTGAAATATTCTTGTAAAGGGCAAAGCAAACAGCACTGACTTTTTGCTGGTTGGATACCACTGCCATCAGCACCCCCTGAAAATGGCAGGGCTGCCAGCCCTTCACGGAAGCGAGGTCCAGCTTATTGTATTCGAGAGAGTTGGGAAACTGTCTTCCAATGCAGACAGTGAGCCAGCAAGACTGTCAAGGTCAAAGAAAAATCCAATTATCCCTAGCAAACACCAACCATACAATTAAATTACACCAGTCAGGAAAAGACTTGATCCTCTGCAACTGACTTTTCTGGAAAATTCACCCTCAAATCAGTCTGAGCCATTCACCAGCATCCAGCTGACTGATTATTTTCCTGCCACGAGGCATCTTGCAGCGCTGTGTGGCCAACTTGTCCTTGCCTCCCCCATCCCTCGGGCTTTCCCAGAGGCCACCTGCAGTTCCAGAGAGTGGCTCCCAAGCACACAGATACCTTACCACCAATAGCTTATGTCTCTCTGCCCGAGGCTCTTTTTCCCCTAAGCAATATTCTAGGCAGAAAGACGAAGTACACAGTCCAGACACGCAGGGCAGGACAGAAAATCCAGGGACTTCACTCCATACCCAAGAGTCACTCTCAAGCAGGGAGCTGCTGCGTAAATATGCACCCTATTTGCCTCTTGCTGGTGCAGTGCCACACTGTGTGATTCCAAGACTCAGAGG
Source organism: Dinomys branickii (assembly GCA_004027595.1). Lineage (NCBI taxonomy): Eukaryota > Metazoa > Chordata > Mammalia > Rodentia > Dinomyidae > Dinomys > Dinomys branickii. Next base: position 5,465 of record PVLD010016127.1, on the reverse strand, counting down.
GAGGGACACCCATGGAACCGAGCTCCAGATGTATACAATAGGGACCCCCATAGTAGCACACTGCATATGGGATTTCTCTCTGATCATCTTCCCAGGATGCCTCCTAGGACAGTATTGGTCCAACTAAGCCAGAAAGCACATAGTACGTTTAAAAGAAAGTTTAGTACAAAGAATCATTAACTATGATAAAAAATCACTGTAAAATATAAGGAAACTCTACAAAGTGCCCTAAGGCTGAGAAAAAGTACCCAGCAATCTGAGAAGGATTCAGACCTCCTGGGGAAATGTATGGTTCAGCAGAAAAGTTAGCAGCTTCAGCTCTGTCGGAGGTGACCTGGAATTACTGGGAATAGGCTGAGCTCTGCAATCAGCACCTGGTAGTGCAGGGTGCTGCAACAGGTTGGAGAGGAGCCCTTCTCCTGGAGAGAGCTGCAGGGTGCTCGAGGAGCCCAGACTCAGCTGCAAACCGAGCCAGGAGCAGGTTACGCAGGAGCTGGGACAGCAGGCAATCAGCAGCCTGGAGCAAGGGCATGGAGAGAGTTAGGCTCCCACAGCGCAGGAGCCTTTGGGGGTTTGCAGGCAGTGCTGCCAGCTCTGTTTCCAGATTGAGGGGGCTGCACAATGGGTACACTAGGTCGAGGCTACGCTCTCACAGAACGAGCACTCTCTGGTCTGTCTTCATCCTCTCACCACTGAACCCCACTGCTCCTGCAAACAGCAGGGTCGGGGCTGGGGGTATAGCTCAGTGGCATAAGCACTTGCCTGGCAAGCTCAAAGTCCTGAGTTCGATCCCTGGTACCGGGAAAAAAAAAAAAATCAAACAGCAGGGTCTTCCTGCAGCTGCAGCATCCTCCAGCGCCCTCTACTGCCCGGCGTCATGCTCTTTTTAAAGGAGAAATACGTATTTAAATCCTTTTATCACAGAGCCTGTAATAGGGAACGTTCAAAGCTGAGAGGGGAAAAATTGATAGCAAATATACCTCCCAAATACAGCGTTTGCACGTAAGTACTTGTTTCAGGTTCGGCTTTTGAAGAACCCAAATCAAGACAATGTCTGTCAGACCTGATTTCAGTCTGAGCTCTCTGCAGCCTGAGGGTAATTAGAACAGTTGGCCCTGCAAAGGGGCTAAAGCATCGATAAAAATCAACAAGTGCTTCTCTTTAGAGAAGTACATAGAAGTACACAGTCCAGACTGTGAGAAAAATTCGAAGAGGGAAGTTCTCCAGGACTGACGTGAGACTTTCTATTGGCATTTAAGTAAATGAACCTTAAAGGGCAATAGACATTGTGACAATGTCTACCACTTATTGAGAACTCACTATCTCTAGATTTCATAGTGATATGCTCTCTTAATTCTTGAAGGTCAACGTCAGTTCTAATTTCAGTTTCACAAATGATGAATAGTCTGGCAGTATTTGTCAAAAATCAGAGTCAAGATCTGAAGTCACATCTACACAAACCCCAGCTACAATCAGAACAAAGTTCTGATTCAGATGGAGTCAGGAGACTGTGGTTCTTACCCATAGTTCACCTATAAATCCCTATCTATTCCAGCATTTAATTCTTCCTTTCCCAAGCCAACAAGTCCCTCTTTTGTTAAATGGGAGTTGAGTTAAAGCCATGCATCTTGTAAGGGTAGTAGCAACCCCAGTGGTATTTGGGAATGTGTGGGGTGGCTGTCCCTGTGACCAGGGGGTGCTTATTGGTACTTCATGGTTCAGGGCCCGGTGAGTAGACACTTTGTGATGATGATGCCTGGGATACTCTCACCTGTAAAGATATGCTTTAGGTCCCATGTATCCCAGGATATTCAAAACAATTGCCTGAATCTAGACCCCAGTTCCATTTCACAATCTAAAAAATGCGTTACTATTTAAATATTTGTTTTCTTTTTTTTTTTCTTTTCTTCTTTGTTGTTGTCATTGGGGCTAGGGTTAAAATGTAGGGCTTCATGCATGCTACACTTGCTCAGACCTATATAATTTTAATACAATGAGTTTTCCAAACTCAATTGAGGGAAGAGAGAAAAGTTTTACCAAGAGCTGATTGCCATTTGGAAGATCGTATCACTGACAGTTTTGCAACACATGGTATGAGTTACCAGAGCACTGGGTCTCCCTCACTCTGCATTTGTACTTCATAGGGTCCTTAAATCTAGCGGTCCACCAGCACCTGTATACTGAGTTACTCGTTATCTTACTATAAATTATTTCCTTTTCATTTTCCCTTGTAGAATGGTTAGACTACCATATACACTTTTTTAAAATACATCTGCAAAGCTGGGCATGTTGGTGCACACCTGTAATCCCAGCACTCAGGAGGCTGAGGCAGGAGAATTGCTGTGAGTTTGAGACTAGCCTGGGCTACAAAGTAAGCTCAAGGCCAGCCTGAACTGCATAGTAAGACCCAGTCTCCAAAAGAAAAACAGAAAAAAAAAAATCTGCAGGCAGATCCTATGATCTGTGAACTTCATACAAGATATTTAAGGTAAGACAATAAAATATTTGTTTTAACGGAAAGAACTCTGAGCACAAGAAGAGAGGTTCTCACCTCTGTGCACTGAAACATGACAGCCCTAATGCAAAGCCAAGAAGTGAGATACAGTTCTGCAGACATTTTCAGTTACCTAGTCTTAGCCTGTACTGCTTGGGTTCTGGCAACCAACCAAGCATAAGAGGACCTGAGTCCTTGACTTTCTGAGAAAGAGCAAAGGCTTATACTTCAGTCCATTCATGGGGGTATACTTTTAAAATAATCATAGACTGGGTAATTTATAGAGTAGAAATGTACTGCTTGCAGTTCTTCAAGACATGGTGTTCGATGAGAGTTCGTTCCTTACAGATGGTACTTCCATGTGTCCTTACGTGGCAGAGGAGGTAAAAGGGACCCTTCAGACCCCTGGCATGAGGAGCTGATTCTATGCATAAGGGCTTATCTTAGTTACTGTCCTGTGGCTGAGACACAGTGCCCAACATCCACAACTTAGAGGAGAGTTTTATTTTGGCTCACGGTTTTTGGAAGACGCAGTCCCTCCAGCTGGACCCTGAGCAGGAAGGGCATGGTAGAAGGGTCTGGCACAGGAAAGTGGCTCACCTCAACGTAATCAGCCACCAGACAGTGAAGGGAGAAACCTTGGAGGGAAACGTACTCTTCCAGGTCACCCCACCCTGGGACCACCTCTTCTCGTCAGACCCCACCTCCTAATAAGACGCTCAGCTCTGAATTCTTCACTGAATCAATCCACTGACCAGTACAGCACCCCCATGTTCTTGTCACCTTCCAAAATCCTGGCATCTGAACATGTTTGCCTTTTGGGACATTCTAGATCCATTCTAGATCCCTCCTTGAACTCTTAGTGCCATCACCTTGGGAATTAAGTTCCAGCACACAAATTGATCCCTCTCAGAGGGAGACCAACATTCAGTCCACTGTAGATGGTATCTACTGGGTTTTGATATTTACCCTCTCTATGGCCCAGAAATTCTTCTCCATCTATTCCCAAGAGAAGTTGAAAAATAATGTACATTAATCCAGGTAACAAGTATCAGAATAGTAATTTATCTCATGGCAGAATCATTACTGATAAGAAGGAAGAGCAGGAAAGCTTCTGGAAAGGGGAGCGCATTCTTCCTTGGTCTGAGTGTTGGTTACACAGGTGCCTCCAACCGAAGTTCACAGCGAAATTCAAAATTATTGCACTGCCATACACCTTAAATGTCCTAAATTTACCTCAGGCTTTGGAAAGGACTCCATTTGGAGTGTCCAGTTAAGAATGGTAACACACACACATACACACACACACACACAGAGCTTCTGGTTTCCAATTTCATTTCTACCACTTCTTACTTTGTAAGAAGATATTGAGGCTCAGACTCCATGCTAAGGTTTCAATGTTTCTCTCAAAATCCATGTGTTGAAAATTTCATTTGCAAGGCAAGTGTTGGGAGGTGGGACTTAGGAAGACCAGACGGGTCAAGAGGACTCTGCCATTCTACAAGGGAAAATGGAAAGGAAATAATTTATAGTAAGGTAATGAGTAATTCAGGATACAGATCCTGGAGGATTGCTAGATTTAAAGATCCTATGAAGTTCACAGATATTTGTAATGGCATATAGGTTCAATAAAAATGCAGAGCGAGAGAGGCCCAGTGTTCTGATAACTCATACCATGTGTTACAACACTGTCAGTGATATGATTTTCCAAGTGGAGTGCAGGAGTGATCTCAAGAACAGGCTTCTTTCAGAGTTAGCTCAGGGTCTTCCTTCTTCCTCACTCTCCTTTTCTTGACCTTCTCTCTTCTGCTTGGAAATGAAATGCCAGAACAAGAAAATGAAATGCCAGAACAGTGATCCTGGACATCTCAGCCTCTGGAACAGTAAGAAATAAATTTATTTTCCTCGCATAGGTATTGCCCAATCTGTAACATTTGGTTATACCAACAAAACATAAACTATGATGTTCTGGTTCCTCATTTATAAAATGAGAATAGTATGAAGCAGTTTTATTGTACACTAGTTACTAGTTTGTCAATGTCTAGTGAGTCAGAACACACACACACACACATATGCACACACACACATACACATGCATTACAGATTTATTATTTACAGTTATCAAAGGAAAACAGAAACTTAGATTTCTAGCAGCCCACTACCTAATGCCAAGGAAAACTATCCAGGCTGGTAGAATTTCAACTGTGCGACCTCCACGTGCACAGCAGTGAAGGGACCCTGGAAAGCAGGCTACCCTGGCATTTATACCCTGGGGTCATAAGCAGGGCTGGGATAAACATCAAGGAGTACTTAGTGCTTTTGTGTTGCTATCACAGAATGCCACTGGCTGGATAATTTTTATTTTTTTTTTATTTTTTTTATTTTTTTCCGGGACCGGGGATCGAACTCAGGGCCCTAGTGCTCAGCGGCAAGCACTTAGCCCACTGAGCTGTACCTCCAGCCCCAGGCTGGATAATTTTTAAAGAAAATGAATTGATTTTGCGTGGTGTTGGAGATGAGAGCCTAACTAACATCAAGATGCTGGCACCTGATAAAGGAGATTTCTTCCTGCTTCCTCGCTGTATTAGGCTGAGAGCACACGGAAGGGTAGAGAGAGGAAAGTAAACAAACTCTTTAGGAGCCCATGCTCAGAATAATGAACCCACTCCCCTGATATGAACATTAATCCATTCACAAAGCCAGAGCCCTGCGACCTGATAACTTCTTCTTAGGTCCCACCTTCCAACACTTGCATTGAGGATGAAGTTTCCAATGTATGAACTTTGGAGGACACACTGGAACCAGAGGAAGGACATTCTGTTCCTGAGGCAGTAGGCTGAAGCAGAGCTTGGGTGATTCTTATCTCAGGATGCTGTATTCACAGTACATTCCACAGTTATTCTTCAGACCTACAAGAAGAAAGAGAATAGAATTAGGTATAAAAAAAAATAAAAAAAATAAAAAAAAAAAA
>PVLD010016126.1:0-46060 GCA_004027595.1 Dinomys branickii | reverse complement strand
GACATATGAACCAGAAAAGCCATAAACAATACAGAAAATACAAAGTTATACAGAATATAGTAGGGAATTAGAACTGGATGTTGTATTACATAGTTATCTTCACATTAGTTAACACAAAAACATTAAAGGAAATACCAAACTATAGATAAGATAGTAGGGAATTTGCACTGGATGCTGTATAATATAAAGTTATCTTCACTTCTGTTAATACAAAAACGATTGAGGAAATACAAAATTATAGAGAACACAGAAGGGAATTAGCTCTAGATGCTGTCCTACATAATGTTACCTTCACCTTTGTTACTCAGTTACACAGATGATGGCCCATTTGATCATTCAATTTTTCTCCTCCCTCATCACCATTGCCCTACCACTCAATCAGTCATCTTCCCTGTGATAATAACTGTATTCCTGGGTTTATCTATACCCCTGGACTCTTGCCTTAGGAAGAGATATAGCTCCCTCAGACTATACTATAACATACAGGGGTGTATACAAACTGCCATGGTTGGAGGTGGGAAAGCACATATGCTCACAGCGGACCGCCTGGCTCCACCCTGTCATTGTGCTATGGGTGGGGGCGGGTCCAGTCCATGAGGTGCCCTCAGTGGGGCCCTCAGCGGAGCAGCCGCGGGGCCCACAGCGGAGCAGCCATGGGGCTGCTGGGCTCAAGTTGGAAAGGCTCAAATATCTTTAGTTAGCACTCCACCTCATATTCCTCTGCAGCTATTCCAGTGGCGGGCACTGCATTTCTCAGACACCCTGGCCTTCCCCACCTCCGTGGAAACAGTCTTTCTTCTTCAGTCACAAAAGACTGAGAACACCACCAAGGAAAAACTCAACAGATACCAGATTTTCAACCTTACTTCATTAAGTCTACTTTTTGTTGTTGTTGTTCATCTATAAATTTGGGATAATATTAGTGCCCATCCTAAAAGGTTACTATAAGGATTAAATAAGAGAACCTTTATGTCTTCCCAGTGCATCTTGGTATATGGTAGGAGTTATCACAACCTAACAGAGCAGTTCCTTAACAGTTCTTTATTTACATCAAAAAGAGACGGAGAAAGATCAGCTTTAAGAGTGTGCCTCAGTCTCCCATGGCTAGTGGTCACTCCTGGAAGGCCACATAGGGCCATTTGTCTACACATTACCCCCCCATCCTCTGCTGCCAAGAAAAGCCTCTCTCCTCTCCCCCTGAGGAGTCATTTCTTCAGAGCCCAGGAACAATCACTGAGGCTGAAGTAAAGAATGACATTCCTACTTTCTTCTGAGAAGCCTGGCTTGGGCTGTGTGGCCCCTTCAACTGTTAAGAATGTGTCTGAGGCTCAAGGCTCACCCGCTGCTGAGCAGGGGCCCTGAGAGGACGTGGGACCATCCTACGCAACACTATGCAAGTTGCTTATCACAGTGTCTGGCCCAGAGTAAGTCCTCAAGGCATATGAATGAATATTATTACTAACAACTTTCTCTCTCTTATATCCTACATACCACTTTCTCTCTTTTATATCCTTTTTCTTCTCTTTCCCTGTCCAGCAGAAAAGGTTACCCTTCTTCTACCTGTCTAATTTCATTTCACTATGATTTATCTCCATCTTCTCCCTGTTTCTGTCCTCCAGCCTTATCAAACACCTTTCTCCTAAATTCCTCTTTATCTTAAACCTTCATACCTAGTTGCTCTTTTCTATCAGCATATAAAGAGATTTAAATCTCTTTATTGTGAAACAATCTTCCTTGGACACCTCTGCTCCCTTTGTCCTTTCCCATTTATTCCCATTCCTTCAAAACTAAGTTTCTCCAAACCAGTCTCACTAGTTTTGCCTCATCACAATCTACCTACTGCAATCCTCCTCCCTCCCAACATTCTCCCGATGGCACTCTCACCCATGTTCCTAATAAGCTCTTGATTTACTGATTTCAAGGGTCTCCTGTCGGTGCTCACAAGCAAACCTGGGTATCTTTCTATCCTGTCCTTACCACATTTGTCTGACTTTCCCACAAGCTTCCTGAAGGCAAGGTTTAGAGTCTGTCCAGGCACAGGGTCTGTCATACAAAGGTAGCTTGACAATATCTGATGAGTGAATGAAAAATGAAATTGAATGGCAACCTCCTTCATGCTGACAATGTTCAGTACATAGTATGGCACATTTAAAGTAATCTTAACTAGGAATTACTTGAATGTGAGTGTTGATCTTGAACAAGTCTTGTGTTAGAAGCTGTAGCAGCTGCAAAGAACTATCCTCAAGGAAGACAAAATAAACTGAAGTATCTGAGAATACTTAAGTGTTAAATTGTATGGCTATAACTGTACCTTGGGTACTCTTGATTTGTATAGATTACTAAGGGCTGGAGTAGGTACATAGATCACCAAGGTCTGGATTTTTCAGAGAATATTATACATTATGCTTTGGTAAGTGTTATGGCTTGTGTTTAGATGCCCCAACCAAAGCCTCATGCAGTCATAAGAGGGGATTTTCAGAGGTGGCTGGATTCTAGAGTGTGTGATGCTGGATTAAAGATGTGATGCTGGGATTGACTCATAGTGCAATACCAGGATTAAGGGTTCCTCACCTTGAGTGTGAGTGTGACCCATTCTGAGGTTGGGTAGCCTGGATAGAATATAAAGGAGAGAATGAGGGCTGCTGTTGCTTGCTGCTTCACTGCTTGACTGTTTGCTGCCTTTTGCTTGTCGTGAACTATTTGTCCTCTGCTATGCCACCCTACCTTGGAGCCAGGCAACTATGAGCTGAAACCTTTACAAACTGTGAGCCTCCTTTAACTTTCCTCCTTTAACTTAGAGTGCTGGGTATTTTGTATCAGCAATGGGAAAAGTAACAAGACAGAGTATTCCAACAGAAACAGGTGCAAGAGTAATTTAAAAGACAGGTCCTGGTAAAGGCCAGTTGGGAAGACATATGGCCTGGCACAGAGTAGTGGGAATGGTGAGGAAGAGACAATTCCATTTCTAATGACACTGGGGGATGACTGGTATCAAAATGGAGGGGCAGGGGACAAATTAAGGATGGCCTCCAGGTTTCTACCCAAGACTTGGGAGAACAGTGCTGGATAATTGATTTGTGGAAATTTGTTATTGTAGATACAGCCTATTTGAGTTCATGGAACAATACACTGAGAAGAACATATAACTAATTATTGAGTAAGTTACAGGCTATGCAAAATCTTTGGTTATAAAATTAAAGAATATATCCTACAAATGAGATAACACCATTGACTTGATAAGGCTTGTGTCTTGGTTACTTTTTTCTTGATGCTGAGACAAAATACCTAATGCCCAAAATTAACGAAGGAAAGGTTTATTTAGCTTATAGCTTGTGGAGGTTTCAGTCCATACTTTGTTGGTTCAGAGGCAGAGTGGCACATGGCAGAGGACAAACGTTCATGGCAGCAGAACACAGCAAAAATAACCAGAGCAAATGGGAAGAATGGTATTTTGTTGCTTAGGTTGTAAACCGCCTACCCCAACCCAGGGGGTGCATAGCCCTCACATAATCTCCATGCCCTCCTCTTCCACAGGCTCAGGATGTATACAAAGTAAGCACCCTAGCTCCCTTCTGAGTCACATAGTTAACCTTCTAAACTTCTCAAATTAACACAATAAACAACATCCCAGAAGGGTAAGGGCATGTCCTTTTTTACCCCAAGATGAAGAACTGCTGAATCACTTAGCCAAACCTCTAGACTCCCCAAGTTGACACAATATATCAACCATAACAGCTTGTAGATAATGACTAATAATCTTATCAGTTGCAGGCAAAGTTTACAAAATATGTTATGCATGGCAAACCTCAAAAACAGTAATGAAAAATTTATGATTTCACGAGTAGCAATCTATTTTGCAATCCAATGAACCTATTTGTAGCAAGACCTTTTTTTTCCCTAGCCAAGAAAGAGCAAGTAGAGCAAATATGTCCTTCACTATATATATTTTTAAAATAGTTTGTGTTTTTATGATAATTCTGAACAGTGAAACTTGCAGGCGTTGCATGCTAGCATTGCAAGTCAATGCTTAAGATAGTTACTTGAATAAATAACTTCAAGGAAACAAAAACAATAAATTTAAAAGAATAGACATGGTTTGAAGTGATGATGTGAGATCTGACTTTGCTGGAAACTTGGGCACTGAGAATCCTGAGTTGGGCCTTATTAACTGTCCTCACTTTGTTCTCTTCATCTACACTTATTTGTCATCATTTATTCCATCATTTATGTGCAGTAGGCTTCACCCATCCAGAACAAGCCAAAGATGGTCATTTTCTGAAAAGTCAGTGGACAAATACACAGCATGATTCTTTTCTTTTTCTGGATAAAAAAAAACTGGGAAGAGAGAATGAGGGTGTAATTCTTAGACTGGAAATTCATGGAATTTAGGGTACGAGATAATCTGTCCATTTCACATGTACGTGGCACAACTTCATCTGTCCATTTTAACCTCATTATGTCTATAATGTCAATTCAAGGTAAATGTCAAGACAGCTGCTAATCTTCTCGTTTCTACCATCCTCAATTTGCCTACCATACTAAGCACAGTAAGCATCATCCTCTCAAATTAAGCACATGAAAGAGGCAGGCGTGGTGGCACATGTCTGTAATCTCAGCACCTGGGAGGCTGAGGCAGGGAGACTGCTGTGCGTTTGAGGTCAGCCTGGGCTACAAAGTGAATTCAAGGCCAGTCTGAGCTGCATAGTGAAACCTTGTCTCAAAAAGACAAGATACGAAAATCCCCCCACAGGAAAACATTTGGAAGTATCCTGATTCTTTTTCTGGGTTGATATTGTTAAGTTCTTTCCTTTCTACAACTTTTTCATTTGTTGAATGTTGAAGTATCATTTTGAATCTTTACTTTTGATCTAGTAAGCTCATAAATGTTGGTTACCCTTTCAACTATGGTTTCTAGCTATAGAAACACTAAGTTTATTTGTAAACATATGGGTATTTGTATGTGTACATACCAAGTATTTCTGAGCATAAAGCTTTCTAGGTCTTTAAAAAAGGCTCAGTTCTGATCAATTGGCTGTATTTACTTTATAGTTAATATAAAAACTTTTTGTTACATAGATTTAACTTAGTATCATCTTCAAATGTTAAGAACATGCTTCTACAACCTATATCTAAGAGCTTAAAAAAGATAGTAACTAGACTTCAGAGTGACCACTTTGTGATGCAGGAAAATAAATATCCCAACCTGAATGATATCAGACGAGTTTGTGTTCTCTAAAACCGAAGAATGAATTTTAGGAACAACGGAGGTTAAGAGCAGAATATATTTATTGAGAGAAAGAAAGCTTCTGTCCAAGAGAGGGACAGAAGGGGGGCCCGAGTGGGTTGCCCCCGACTCTGTCTTTTCCAGGGACTATTATAGGGAAAAACCATGAGGTGAGGCAGGTCCAAGGTAGGGGAAATGGACAACACTACGGTCCACCAATAAGATTACAGGCATAATTGTCCAGGTAAGACTGAGTGGACTGAGATCAAATGGGGAAGAGAGTCACCTAGCAAGCGGGCATGAATACAGATCAGGGGCTTTTCCTGTGGGGGTCGGGCTAGTGACTCTTCCTGGCTTTTTAGAAGGTGGTTGTTACTTATTTAGAATATCAATCCCTATGTTTTACACCTAGGGAGATAAGTGGGTGTATTTGTTTAGCACCTTTTGTCTTGAGGTCTGGCCCACAGGTCTGCTGGCTCCTTTAGGTCTGCTGGCTCCCTTGAGGGCCTGGCCCTGTCTGACTGCCTATAATATTTCTATCTAACTCAGCTGCCTATAACATTTGGATCACCATTTACAAAATAACTCATCAATGATTGCTGTCCTCTGAGTGCCGGCCTTGCTGATTCATACCTTGCACTCCGCTCTATAGGGCTTTGTAATTTAAGCCAATATACCCCAAAGGTACATAAATAGGGTAAATCATTCTGTGGGTGAACATATTATATAAGGTTATAAGAATTTTTAAAACCTTTAAGAAGCTAATGGGCAATGTATGTGTTTTTGAGAAAATAGACTAAGGGTAGCAACTGTTTTCCAAAATTATTTGACAGCAAGAACCACAGAAATATGCACTGTCCCTGGAAGAACTAACATCTTTGTTATGGTTGATACATTGTGTCAACTTGGGGAGTCTAGAGGTTTGGCTGAGTGATTCAGCAGGAAGCCAGGGTGCTTACTTTGTATACATCCTGAGCCTGTGGAAGAGGAGGGCATGGAGGTTATGTGAGAGCTGCACACCCCCTGGGTGGGGGTAGGCTGTTTACAAGGTAAGAGAGAAAAAGAGACTGCTTGCAGCCATTCCTCCCTTTTGCTGGTTGTTTTTGCTGTGCTCTGCTGCCATGAACATTCGCCCTCTGCCATGTGCCACTCTGCCTCAGAACCAGCCAAGTAAGGACTGAAACCTCCACAAACTGTAAGCTAAATAAACCTTTCCTTCCTTCATTTTGGGTGTTGGGTATTTTGTCTCAGCAGCGAGAGAAAAGTAACCGAGACAATCCTCTAGAATTTAACCTGGGAAATTGCAACTTAATCAAATTTCTTGTAGCACTTACTATTCTTTTTTCTTTACCCCATGGGGAAAGTGCAAAAAGTTGAGGGGCTCCCCAGGCCTCTGGGAACTGCCCACTGCTGTTGGGGATTGCCTGCCTCTCAGCAGTGTACCAGGACCGGATGTGCAACTACAAAAACGAAATTTTATGGATGAAGGTGTTGTTCAGTATAAAGCCTACTGGACAAAAAAATAAATAAAGATTCAATAAAGATTGCATACACTCTGGGTGCAATCTGCAGCACTTTAAAAGAGAGAAAGAGAGAACATTTTATATTTAATTTCCCATTTATCACTGATGATACCCTAACATTTTAGCTTAAGGCCAGAGTAAAGCCAAAAGCTTTGTTTAAACCAATAAACAGTTTTTAGTTGTATATTGAGAAGGGGAATGTGAAAGAGAATGTACGGTTTTATTTGCTTTTTCTGATCATATTAAATATTTGTGAGCCTTTGTGTGGCTCAGCAAACATATCTGTTATTTTTTCCTTTGTGAGTAGCCTGCTGTCACGTCAAAGAAATGAATTTGTTTGGTGTCACTTTTAGTAAAGAAGCCATATTAAGTAAAGAAGCCATCAGAGCTATGAGTTGGTACTTTCCTGAAGGGTTATTTTTTGTTGATTTTAATATTTCATGTATACAAAATTAAGTTAAATGAGGTTTCTCATTTCCATTCTCTCCAGTCTTTGGTATTAGATTTGTCCTTTTGCTATTTTTAGGAGGTCTTGCTTATTTTTCAAAGTGCAAACAGAATGACAGATGGACAACATATGTTTAAGAACACAGGTATCTTTATAACACAGCCTTCTACCCCACCAAGACCGACAGCTGTAGCAAACTTTGTCATTATTATCAGTCCCAGGGAGCAAACCTAGGACCTCACATGTGCTAGGTAAGCACTCTGCCACTGAGTGAATTCCTATTCTCTAACTAAATTATTTTATAACATCTAGAGAAAAACAACCACCACCACCACCTAGAATTAGTCAAAAAAGAAGAATTATTATCTTACATGGTTGGTTATAACTTCTCCTTTCCTACTTGAAATGTGTGAGATTTTCCTCTTCCCCTTTAGTGTGTCTAATTGGAGAATGGTTTCCTGTTACTCTTTATATTTATTTTAGATTGTATCTCTTTTCTTACTTTCATGTTGTCTCCATAAAATGAAGGCCATCCTTTATGTTACTCTTAGGTAATTCAGCCTCACACCAATTTTTCTTTTAAGAACCGTATTTTTAAAAAAGCTATTTGCATAGTCTAGCTTTGAAATGGTTTTATCACCTGCAATCACCCAAACATCAAATTCATTACTCTTTTCTTGTGGACATACTGGCTACTTTTATTAGCATTCTAAGGAAGTTCTCAGACTTTAATGTCCATCGAAATCACCTAGGGTATTTATTTAAATACACTGATAAGTCCTATCTTCAGATTTTTGAGGCAGTAGATTTCTTATTTAAATTTATGTTTCTAACAAATTCCCAGCAATGCTGATGTTGCTGGCCTGGGGACTACGTTTTGAGTCAGTGTTTTTTAGGATCACCTAGAGAACTTTAAAAAATTATATACTGATGCTAGGACCCTGTCTTTTAGAAATTTAAATATATTAATTAGGTGCTAGGTGTGACATTGCTTTTTAAAGTAAACCAAATAAACAGCCAGATTTGGGAACCACTCAGCTACAGGTTGACTAAAATTAGATTTTCAAAGGCCAGGATGCCTACCTGATGGCTTCACTACCTCTCACAATTCTTTCTTTCCACAGGCATTTGCTAAATACCTCTAATGGGAGAGGCATCCTTGTAGAGATTATGCAAGAACCTGAGGTAGAGTTCTTGTCTTCTAATTTACCACAATATAGGGGAAGATACGGGTGTACACACAAACATTACAGCATAAAAAATATAAACCCATTATGAGTCATATGGGTTTCAGCCAACCATATAAACCACATAAAGTATTACAGAAGAACACAGAACAGCGAAGAATGACTTCTGGAAAAACAAGGAGGCATTATGAATAGAGGTCTCTTTCCTACATAATAGAACAGTTGGAGTGAATTCTTTTTGTTACAGAATGGGTACGTGAAAAATCTTGAAAGGTAATTTGGGGCCAAATTGTGAGTGGTCTTGTAAGACAATAATGGAAGTATTAAATATTTTCAATAAGGAAAAGAGTTTTACCAAGTTGACAATAGTTTTGAAATTATAAGACAGAGCATCTGAAAATGTTCATTTTACGTTCTTTTGGATGTCATTATGGAAAGTCTGCCTCTAGGGAGAACTTTGAGAATCTTTGTTAATCCCCTTTTAGGGTTCCGGTGTTCTGATGGTTTCTCCATTTTTGGCCTAGCAAAACTTGCTCTTAGGGAAAGATCTGCTATCAGTCACTCACTTCTTAGTGAGTGTCAGAGTGTCTGAGGTTTCTCACATATGCTTGTATAAAGCAAGAGGTATTTTCCACTCTTTCATCACTGCCTCCTACCATACATACACACACACCATACAGAACAAAGTTCCATCCATGGTTAAGGTCAAGCCAGTCTGTGGGAGTTTTGTCAAAGATAAACATATGAGAAAAACACTGGAACTACTGCTATGATCATCAATGTCTTTCCCTGGGAAAACGAGTCTGCTGAAGAGAACTTAAAAAGAAAGCTTACGTAATATGGTGAGTAAACATAATAACTCATAAAAAAAGAGGACATTCTCTTCACTCTGAAGTATTTAGTTCTCTCTTAAAGGATAAAGAAACTTGATTTTATTATTTGGGGGGTATTGTATAGGCGCATTATTCTTTAGAGTGGTATCAAAGGAAAATCTCCTTTGAAGAGATAGCAATGAATTACCCTGATAGGATGAAAACACTAATTCCACCTGTTCTGATAGCATCGACAAAAGACTCAAAAAAAAAAAAAAACTGTCCCTCAGAACTGCGGGATATTAAATGTGCTACTCGGTTGGAAGTAATGATTGATAGTGACTATTAGACTCAGAATGAATGGTCATATGCATCAAACTCTTTCCAGTGAAGAAAGTTAATTTATTATTTCATTGATTGTAAAAATGAATGATGAAGTTTCTTTTACTAATATGTAAAATTATTATAAAGACTATTTCTTTCACAGTAGGTCTGATGAAAGTAAAGTAAAGACATTCACTTTTCCCTTTATCATCGCAACTCACTCTTTAGTTTGCATAGTTGCTCACGTTTTGGGCTACTTTTGGATATGATATTAACCTCCATTTTCAATGAGATGATGCTTACTTATCAAAAGATTGTGTCCTTTATTATAATCTGATAAATACCATTACTAAGTAAATATGATGTTTACCTACATCAGTTTTTTTTGTTTTTTTGTTTTTTTGAGGCACAGTCTCATTATATAGCTTAGGCTGTTCCTGAACTCACTATGTATCCCAAGCTGGTCTTGAATTTACAGAGCTTCTCCTACCTCAGCCTCCCAAGTGCTGGGACTTCAGGTATGCACCACCACACTCTACAACAAGTGTCATTAAATGATGGGATCAAGAAGGTAAGGAAAGTCAGCTTGCACGGTCATGATTCACAAAGCATGATGGGAAACCTAAAAATGCTTTCCCAAATCAGCAGTAGTCATACTGAAGTGTGGTTTTAGAGATGAACATGGAGAAAGATACCGAGGCATATCTTTAAACTAGTCGTGTGCACACTGAGGCCTAGGGGCGCCTAGGATCTGCCAGTGAATAGTACAGTGTTTCTCACGGTATTTTTTTTCAAGGCCTCCAGGTCTTGAGTAGAGGTTTTCTTGAGATTTTAAATTTGTGGAAGACACAAACTATGCACTATGTTTGCTTTCTCTTCTACCATGGTTCTTTTGTTGACATGGGCAAACTTATGAATTAAAAAAAAAGCCAGCCTAGAGCAATTGTGCAAAGTCCAATTGAAGTCTTGTCTATGAATAGAACTAAAAACTAAGACCTAGACTTGGGCAGAGACACCTATAACCCCATTTGAAAATGGTGGGATGTTACAGAATTTAGCAGTCATTGCTACAGCCGTTCTCTGCAGCTATAAATACAGTGTAGAGAAGTCCAGTAAGCCCCTGTCTTGAGTGCTTCACCTTGGTCCTATACTCCTATCCAAAGAGATCAATAATAGTAAAGCATTTGCAAAGTTTTCCGTGACTGGGAGTTATTGTTTGGCTCCCTTTTTTTGACCTTAGTAATAAAACCATCCCAGATAGATTGGGGTCCAACTCTTGCAAATTTATTTTCATGTATTTTATCTCTAGTACTTAGGAGTTCATTTCTTTAGTAGTTCTCAGCCTCCAAAATGGATTCCAGTGATCCATGCCTCTTGGTGTTCACATCCTTGTGTCATTTCCTTCTACAATGTATAATCAACAGGATAAGACAGAAATGAAGGTATATCACTTCCAAGACTAGATTTTAAAAAGGACTTCAAACTCATTCACAAGTACTCTCTCATTCACTTGCTGTTTTAATTCTCTTTTTCCCCTCACTTCCCTCTGTTTGATCACTTACTTTGTGGGTAACCAGTGGCCACTTAACGAGGACACTCAGGTAGCCCCTGGAGGGGGTAGTAGAGAGCTGATGTTGACCAATAACGTGGCTGAACTTGAGGTGAATTATCTAGGCCCAGTTAAGCCTTGAGATGACTTGTAGCTTTGGAAGTGGTGTGAGATAATGTTTGTTGTTCTAACCTGCTAAGTTTTGTGGCAATTTGTTGTGCAGCAATAGTTAACCCATATACTACAACTGTATTGACATGTAAAATGGTTTTGTAGTTAGGCTGAAGAAATGTCCTCTCTTGCTTTTTTTGCAAGTGGCAGTTGCTCACCAATGCTTTGTCAAGATGTTCTCCAAAATTACTGCAGAGAATAACTACCTGGTAATGTCTTAGTTCCCTGACAGAGTTCATCTAACTTGTAGTGGGTGAACACATTACTCTAAGGTATTTGCTGACCTTAGTTCACCACTGGACCTTACATTTCTCACAAGTGCTGCTGGTTAAATAGTACAATGTGTTTTATAATTGTTCTCATCTGTCTCAAAAACATGACGGTAATATGAGTATTCATCAATACTGAGGAAGAATGTATGGCATTCAGGTTAACTAGTTGAGGCTACTAGGACTGACCAGTATACATTACTGAGTGGCATTATTGGCATGTTTGGAAAAGGTCACATATGTTAACGTGTGTGTGTGTGTGTGTGTGTGTGTGTGTGTGTGTGTGTGCGCTCCTGGTTGCAACAGAGCCTAGATTTCTTCATGGTTATTGTTACATCTGGTGTATGTGTGGTGCTGGGGGTTGAACGCAGGGCCTCACATGTGATAAGCAAACACTCTATCACTCAACTACACTCTCAGCCACATCTTTCTTCACACTTTATTTTCTAGACTTGTTCTTTTTACAGTAGGCATTGTTTTTAAAATAGTAGTAAAAAGACAGATTAAGGTAACATTTTAAATATAATTTTAAGCTTTTTATTATGAAAAATTTGAAACATATACGCAGTTAGCGAGTATATGAACCCCTTTGTACTCATCCTCTAGCTTTTACATGACCAATCTTTTTAATTGATTTTCTAATCCACTTGCTGTGTTCCCGCTTACCTCCTGCATAGGATTAATTGGATGGAAATCCAAAATATCATATTCTTCCAAAAGACAAGGTAATCTTAATAACCTTATTTCAAGGTTGGGACATAGGGGGAGGGGTTACCTGTTTTTCTCATTGGCTTTAAGAAAAATGTGAT
This sequence comes from Dinomys branickii, assembly GCA_004027595.1. Lineage (NCBI taxonomy): Eukaryota > Metazoa > Chordata > Mammalia > Rodentia > Dinomyidae > Dinomys > Dinomys branickii. Next base: position 33,744 of record PVLD010016126.1, on the reverse strand, counting down.
TTAGCTGAAATATGTTTATATTTTAGGCAAGCTACATAATTGGTCATCAGCATATATTTCATCATTTTTTCTAAGGTAAAACTGAATTTTCACCCATTTTTATAGTGATGTTATGAATTCCCATTCTGAAATCTGGGTTTGAAGTAGGTATAATATATTTTTCCCTCTGATATTTTGAGATCCAGAGATTGGGTATAATAAACAAAACACCATTAGTTAGAAAAGCTGTGGTTAGAACCTGAGGTGGTGGTCCCCATGACTACTAATGTGCTTGTGCTTAGGCCCAAATGGGTAGGTCACTAGATAGCCGCAGACCAATATTCCTGACCCCTGGTACTTGTAAGTGCCATTCATAACTAGCACAAAAAGGGTCTTTTTTACTCAAATATCTTCTGTTTCCCTTTAGAAAAACTCCTGGTTGCAACAGAGCCTAGATTTCTTCATGGTTATTGTTACATCTGGTGTGATGTTTTCCCAGCTGGTGCACTGCTTGCCTGCTTGCCTGTCGGAAGCTTCTTGATGTTCACCCCTCACTCGGCCTCCCCCCGCTCTCAGAAGGGCCCCTCTGTGACCAGCCACTCTCTGTGCAGGCAATGTTTTCTAACCTGAGTATGGTTAAATGGATGACTTTAAAAGGTTCTTAAATTTTTTTATGGATCATATGGCTTATGCTGAAAAAAGTTAAAAAGATTGTAATTTGTAATTAAAATTTTGTTCATGTGAATTTCAATTCTCAATATCACATACAAGCCAATCAGAACATTACTTTTGATCCAGTAGCTTGAGCAGTTTTTTTAAAGAAAAAAATGTGCTGACAGCCTTTGATATTTGAATGCCTTCAAAACAGAAATGAAGAATTAATACCCAATACTTTCAAACATATATACCTATATCATATGATCGAAATATACATTGAAATTAAAATTTTTCAAATGCATTACAGTAAGAGAAATATTACCAGTAACCCTCTCAAAATGCTCCCCCTTGCTTGAAATGCACTGGCCCCACCATTCTTGCCCCTTTCTGAAGCAGTTCTGGAAGTGCTCATTGGTGCTGTCTTTAGTCTGGCTGTCTTGGCTGCCACGGTGTCCTGCACCAATTCAAAACATTTACCTTTCCATGATCATTTTGACTTTGGGGAAGAGCCAGCAGCTGGTGCCAGGTTCAGTGAGTCAGGTGAATAAGGACACACTACAGTCCTTTTATAGTCTGCCTTTCCTCGGGGTGGCCTTTGGCAGCCGCATTCACCTCATTGTTGATCACACCTCTTAAAGACATGAAAGAGGACTTCAGAACTGTTCCAGAAACTTGCATGAACAACAGAATAAGTGTGTTTTTTTAAAGGAGGAGGAGTATTTTGAGGGGAATAATGGCAATGTGTCTTTTACTGTAATGCATTGTAAATTTAAAATTTAAACATCACCATATATTTTCATGACCCCTTGTAATTATTTTGTATACAAACTTAAAATATGCTAGATCAAGGATATATTTGCAAGGTTATATTCAGAGGAGCAATGTTCTTAAAGAGCCTATTCAAAAAAGGATCCCTTCTGGCAGAATTTGTTGGCCTCTTAGTGACCACCTTCATACTCCTGCCTCACAGTATGGTTACTGGTGGTTACCTGCAGGGCTTACTCTGGGGAGATGTTCCATATGTTGGCTTCTCCTAGGGGGACCTTATGGCATTAGCTGTCTGTCTTCTCATCACTTTGGCTCTTAGTTCATGGACTGTTATTAATTTTACTGACCCTAAATCTTCTTGTCTCTCTCTCGCCCTGCATCATACTGACCCAAGTTAAAAAAATAGAAGAAGATGAAGATAGGTGTAAAAGGAAGGGGGGGCAGGAAAAGGCAGGTGTTTACAACAAAGAAAGAAATTAAGATTAGGAGAAGCTACAATATATCTTTGCTTGAAAATCTAATCATGTAATTTGTTGGCATTTTAAATAGTAGTTTTCAAAAACAGACATTGCTCCTTGCAGTAGCAGAGCTGGGAGTGCAGTGGGAACACTGCATGGGTGACTGATAGGTCACTTTAAACATTTGATTTAAAGTTGCTTTCCTGTCTCTTCAGGCTTCAAGGAGACATGACTGCTTGTGGTGGGAGGTAATGCCATCGTTGAGTTATGCCAGACAAAAATCTTAGACTGTAAAAGGATAAGGCTGGAAGAACCATTAGAGGTATGTGTATTCCTAATACACTCGACAGTAGCTTTCCTACAGCATAACCTTAGTCACTGGGGGCAAAGTCAGTTTCTGCTCTCAGGAAAGAAAATAATAGGGAATGGTGGATGAGGAAAGAGCTGAGGGCCACTTGGGGGAATTAATCAGGCTGATAACTTTCACTGTAAATTTTCCCGAATATAGAATAAAAATTCCTGGAGGAGTCTATTGCCCTGAATTGGCCAAAGGTAGTTAGCCAGAGCTAACTACATGCTCCTGGGGACCATTGACTCTTGTCACAACAGTCTGAAACCCAGCTCTCTCTGGGTTTCTAGAGGGATCTTAGTGCATGTAACAATTTACCTCCAATCTCTGCCGAGAGGAATTCTTTTAATTAATGACAAAAAGCAATTTCTGGAATAGGACAGAAAAGGTCTATCTTTGAGAATAGCATTTGGCCTTGTGTGTTGAATGCTGTTGGCCACAGTCCATAAAGATGACCAGATAAAGAGAACTAAGCAACCTGGAGGTATGAAAAGCCCAAATGCTGAGACTTGAAGTATATAATTTCCGAGCTATGATTTCCATAGCATTTCAAAAAACCATCTTTGGAATAACTGGCCCAGAACATCCTTTAACTATTTACCACTGATCTACATGCAATGATAAAAATAACTTGATGAAACTAAAATGAGAGTGAAGTTGATCTTACAAAGTAACTTAAAATCATGTTATGTAACAAAAATCACATTAAATTCAGGGATCTCATCTCTAGGAATTATGTTTCTGTTCACTCATAGATTCAATTTGGAAACTTGATTTTAAAGTGCAGGAATGACTTTCAAAATGGGCTTGTAAAAAAGTACTTCACATAGAATGTATCAAAGCATGAAATTAGGCCTTAAATACCTTTGACAAATTGGTCTTATGAGTGATAACATTGCATATTTTTTAAATAGGAAAAGAACACACAAAATGTTACATGACCAAGGCACAGAAGTATGGGCTCCTACAGACTAATTCTCATGGGAATGTCATGGCATGCAGATGTCTAGTGTCCTCAATAAGTATTTTAGTTGGGATCTATAGAAATATTTTATTTATTTATTTATTTTTTTGAGACAGTGTCTCACTGTGCAGTTCAGGCTGGCCTTGAGCTCACTTTGTAGCTGAGGCTGGTCTCAAACTTGCAATGATCTTCCTGCCTCAGTCTCCCAAGTGCTGGGATTACAGGTGTGCGACACCACGCCCAGCTTATAGAAATATGTTAGAGCTGCTGTTCTAAAGAGGCTGCTTGGAAACCTCTGTGGATCCCTGAGGCCCTTTCAGAGGTCAGCAAGGTCAAAACTATTTTCATACTAAGACAGATGTTATTTGCTTTTTTCAATCTCATTCATTTGTAAGTATGAAATGGAATCATCCAAAGGTTACAAAGCATTTGATATCCAAACAGACAGAATTCAGAAGCAGATACAGAATTCCAGCTGTCTTCTATCAAGCCAGACATTAAAGAGATTTGCAAAACTGTAAAACAGTAGCATTTTTTATGCTTTCTTTTTAGGGAAGTATAGTTATTTTGCATTCGCATAATGCTACCTATAATATATATTGGCTTATCATTATTTTAAATAAATGGATAAATGTTTTAAATATTTTTCAGTTTTAACTTCTAATATAATAAACAGGTGGGGAGATATAAACATAAGCAGAATCTTTGGGAATCTCAATTTTTAAGGTTGCAAAACAATCTTAAGAGACCAAAATATTTTAATAATGCATAGTCATCAGAGTAGCTAAGTGAGATAATAGTACATAACCAATGGAGTAGCTAAAACTAACCAGACTTACAATAACACACACTAGAGCAACGGGAGTTTCACAGACTGCTGGGGTAGTAGATTTTGTACAGTTCCTTTGGAAAAAATTGGCACTTCATTATCTATTAAAATTAAACATACAATGGCCCTGAATTCAAGGCCAGCAGTTTTCTGAAGCTGTTGGTTTCAAGCAGGAGCCTAAAGTGGTATCTTTCTATGGTCTGTTGGCCATTTCAGAACTTTAGAAATGTAATGGTCAATTCACTAGAAAGTAACAAATAACTAACTAACTAAATTTTATGAGAGGACTTAAAGATGGCGACCGGGTAGGCAGCAGAGAGAGAACCTCCCAGAGGAATGCCACTCAGACAAAGGAATATAGGAATATAGCAACATGTGAAGGACAGAAGGGGAAGAGGTGGGTATCCTGAACTCAGGAAGGATCTGAAATGGGAATTGAAACCCTCAGAAAGACTAAGCAAAACCTCTGCTGGAGGAAAGGATCAGAGATCCCCCCCTGGCGCAGTCGGGAGGAGAGGAGAAGGAGGAAGTCACCGCTCCAAGCACATCCATGGCCCGCGTCCTCGTTCCGGCATTTCCAGCTTCAGCTTCGGAGGCCCACACACACGGAAGCCTCCCAACTCGGCCAGGGGAGAGCGAAGTTCCGAGAGCTGGTCCAGGGCTGGAGAGGGGAGGGCGCAGCCCGGAAAGGAGGCAGTGGCGGTCGGGAGCAGTTGTCGACCCAGTGTGAGAATGAGAGGTTGCGACAGCCACTGGGGCAGAGTCCCCACCCTGCGGCAACCTTCCTAATCAGTGCCTGGAGAGAATCAATGCAATTAGTACACAGCCCACCATGCCCGGCTCCGCACCTGCCTCGAGGCGGTGGCCCCTGCCTCTTGGCTGGGTGAGCAGCTACCGGCAGAGAACAGCGGAGAACCTCAGCGGTGAGCCGAGGTGGCTCCCAGGGATCCAGCCGAGGAGCGGACGGGGGCTCCAGCACCGCAACGGGAGGGAGATGCAGATGGAGGTGGATCGCGTGGCTCCATGCCCTTCTCACTCCAATATCAGGAAGGAAGCACGAGCTGGGTTGCGGGGACTCAGCTCCCACCCTGAACTCTCTCTGGGAGCACCTTGAGTCTCGGCAGCTTGAGCAAGCACCGCCTGTTCCTGGCAACAATGGGACGAATCCACGGTCTTCAGGACTCACTCCAAACTATTAATGTGAGCACCAAGAGGGTCTCCTTACAGTTTGCATATATGAACCTTGCATGAACCCATAGCAACAAATTAGATGAAAAGCAGCAGACCAGGAGTCTGAAAAACAAGAACATACTCTATACAGCAGACCCAAGAAAATCCTCCAACTCTATTCTAGAAGTAATCTTTAAACTCAGTTCATACCCTGAACTAACAGTGAGAACAGGCCAGAGAGATTTCAAGCCCTTATACCAAGCATCGTAAGTTCATCCAATGCCCAGCTTCAAGGGGTGGGGAGCGGTAATACTGGAGATCAGGAGGAGGGAGGAGGAGAAGAAAGGGCCTCAGGCATCGAGGCAACGGGACAGAGCTGAACGGGTCACCGAAGGCACCCTGATGGGGGCGCGTGCCCTGCGGCTGCCCCGCTGTGGGCGCCCCACAGACTGGACCCGCCCCCACCCACAGCATGGCGATGGGGCGGAGCCAGGCAGTCCGCTGTGAGCATAGGTGCTTTTCCACCTCTGACCATGGCAGTTTGTATACACCCATGTATGCTATAGCATAGTCTGAGGCAGCTATATCTCTTCCTAAGGCGAGAGTCCAGGGGTATAGATAAACCCAGGAATACAGTTATTATCACAGGGAAGATGACTGATTGAGTGGTAGGGCAACGGAGATGAGGGAGGAGAAAATTGAATGATCAAATGGGCCATCATCTGTGTATCTGAGTAACATGTGAAGGTAACATGTAGGACAGCATCCAGAGCTAATTCCTTTCTATGTTCTCTATAATTTGTATTTCCTCAATCATGTTTGTATTAGCAGAAGTGAAGATAACTTTATGTTATGCAGCATCCAGTGCTGATTCCCTATTATCTTCTCTATAATTTGGTATTTCCTTTAGTTTGTGTGTTAACTAGTGTGAAGATGACATTATGTAATACAGCATCCAGTGCTAAAAAAAAAAAATAAATAAATAAAAATAAAAATAAAATTAAACATACACATACTTTATGACTTAGCAGTTCCATTCTTAGATGAATATTCAGCAGAAATTCATATATTCCACCTACAGACCTATACAAAAATTGTCATTTTATTCATAATACTACCAAACTGGAAACATCTCAGTGTTCATTGATTGTAAAACAGATCAACTCTGGAATATGTGTTCAGTAAATACTATATAGCAAAGAGGATGCAATGCTGTATCAATGCACCAATCCTCCAAATGATGTAGTCTAAACATACACTGATAAAAAATGAAAAAAATGGATGACTTTCATAAAGATAACATTGAAAGAAACCACACACAGAAGTTTCCACTGATAAAATATAAAAAAAAATCTGGGTCAAAAGGTATGCTTAGTAAAACTAAAATGAAAAACAAAAAAATGTTTATCATAAAACAAAGGACAGTATTTACCTCAGCAAGCAGGATGAGCAGGATGTGTGAAGAAATGGGGAGAGAGTGTAAAGGGGACTTTCAGGTTGCTGGCTGTGTCTCTTGACCTAGATGGGCAGTTACATGGGTGCTTGCTCTGTGATAATTAATGCTTTGTTCTCCCTTCTCTGTGTTATAGTTCACAGTAATAAAGGTATAAAATGCAACAATTCTTCTATATTAGGGATCCTGGAGCAGCTCTGAGGATGAGTCATGAAAATCAGTGCATAAAAAATTTGGTACATGTTTCATGTTTCAGGAATTAAATCTGTCTTCTTTTTTCATGGTTCTGGGACTAAACCCTAGGCCCTTGTGTACACAGCAAAAGCTCTACTGCTGAGCTCCACCTCTGGGCCCCGTTGATCCATCTTTTTTTGTGCCTCAAGTTAGAAGAGATACCATAAATGCAAAAAAAGGCATTCCATTTATTCTGCACCATGCGTTCACGCTTTGTTTCTGTGATGTGCTTTGTTTTCTATTGGGATCCTGGTTATCACCAGGGGCCAAGTTTTAGGACTCAGAAGACTCTGTTTTGCTGAGATGGCTCTCCTAACAGTGAGGTTTTGATTTTTGTGGGAACCATAAATATCTCAAGGGATCAGGGTAGTCTGAGACGAAAAGTCTTTAGGATTATGTAGAGACATTGGAAGGCAGAATCACTGTTAACTTTTTATGATAATAAGACAATTTCTTTAACTGACAGGGAAGTGCAGAAGAGAGGGCTAGGCTCTTGCCATCAAATATGCAGCAGTACATATCCACTTACCTGGTTATCAAAAAGTGCCAAGCAGGAGCAGATTTACTGTGTTGACACTGTGCACCAAAACAGGACTAATATATGTCAAAGTCAGAAATTAACGGCTTCCGAGCGTCAATATTTAGCTATGCAAACCAATTAAAGATTCTCTTTTTCAGCTACAAAAACCAAGGGAAGTGCTACATTGTCTCATGCTCTGGTACCCATGAATAGGGTCTGGAAAGCTATGTTAGCAGTGAACCCAGAATTTTATTACCCCAGAATTTTACTAGTAGAATAGCACAATAGCATGAAAAATGTCTGGGATAACATGGAGTTATTTCAAATATACCTCTTACCTATCTTCTTTATCCTTTACTATAAATAACGAAACCTTTGCCATTGGTTGCTGCAAAGATTGAGAAAAGGTCACATATTCCTTGTCCTTCTCCCAGCAACACTTTTTCAAATATAAAAAGCATTATTGTGAGGGTTATATAAAAACACACTGCAGGCTGGAGTTGGCATTTCAACAGTAATTTGCCTAGCCCTTAATTGGTAGTTTTTAACCAGTCTAGGGCTCTTTGGAAGTTCACCGTAAAGGTATAATCTCAGTCCTGGAAGCCAGCAGGACCCTACAGGTCAGCTGTTAGTTTCTAGTCCTGGGTATGTTCTTTGGATTCCTCTGTTCTCTGTTAATATTTTTCTTTTTACTAGAATGGTATGACTGACGGTGGTGACAGGATAGACAATGACAGTGGCCAATTTTTGTTTGAACTATTAAGCAAGACATTGGCTGAAAAGGGTTGTGAGATTTCCCTAATTCACTGTCATCTTCTTGGAATGAAGACAATTTGTAAATAATAGAATCAGGAACAGCTCTTACCTAATTTTATCTTTAATAATAAAAAAAACTTCGTCTCCGTTAGGGCGAGGAAGAACTCAGAACCCAATAAAGAATGGAAAGAGGAATTACAACAGCGTTAAGCATTTCCTAGCTGTATAACCTAGAAAAATCAATCCATCAATCAATGAATCTGTCTATCTATGTAATCTGGAGCTTCAGGTTTTTCATCTTTCAAATCGAGATTACTTGAGATCTAGCTTTAAGCACAATGCCAGGCACGAAGCAGGCGATGACAGAGCCCTGTGGCCCAATGGCTAGAGTCAATGAGGATCAGGACTGAGTCACTGTAGGGTGTGTGCGTGTAGTGGGGCAGGGTGGCGGAGGTGGCGGGGGAGAAGCAGAGGTGGAATATCAACTGTATCTCTTTCGGGAAAGGAAGGCACCGGCTCCGCGTCAGATAGTCCAGTACCACGCACTTATGCAGCCCAGAGGCTTCTGCACGCGAAGGCGCTTTCAGAGGCTCAGGCCACACCCTAGGGCCCCGCCCAGGCCTCACCCCACGATACTGCAAGGCGGCTTGCGGTTTGGCTCCCGGACCTGCCCTGCCTGGGCTGGGCCAAGCCGGGTGGGCTGGAACTCACCTGCAGGGCAGGTGCGCGGTGCGGAGGCGGGGCCGCGGCAGCGGCGCGGGGGGCGGGCGCAGAGAAAGTAAAGCTCCTGGCGCATGGCACCCACCGCCCAGTTGCCGCGGTGGCTGCCGGGATGCGCCGCAGCGAATGATTGCGCCGGGCGCCGCTCTGAGTGACCTTTCACCCGCGCCCAGCCTTCCGGAGCAGCGGCACAAGGCGGAAGCCATGGCGGAGGCGGCGGCTGCAGCGGGCGAGACGGGTGCGGGCTCCGGCTCTGCGGCGGAATGGGACCTGGACCGGGACCGAGCTGGGCGGCGGCTGCGCGTTCTCTCGGGCCATCTGCTGGGCCGGCCCCGGGAGGCGCTGAGTACCAATGAGTGCAAGGCGCGGAGAGCCGCGTCGGCGGCCACGGCGGCGCCCACGGCCACTCCCGCCGCGTCGGAGTCGGGCATCATCCCTAAGAAGCGGTGAGTAGCGGTCTGTGGAAGGTGCTGGTGGCCAGGGGCCAGGCCAGGCCTGTGCCGCGGGAGGGCTCTAGGAGGTGGAAGGGAGTTGACACGGGTGGGCGGAAAGCTTTTGGGTCCTTGAAAGTCTGAACTCATCTCTCTCGAGGAGGAGTGGACCAGATTCTGGACTCTGACGGAAAGCGGGCAGGATGGCGTGATGGATTTTGGTCACTATTTGCAGGTAGCTGAACTGATGCCAGGAATTCATCCTCTATCATGAGTATTTGGGGGGCCAAGGTCTTTGACTGGGTAGTGGGAGCTCTATTATGCTTTTCCGAGGAGATTCAGGTTTGTACGAGATGATCACAAGGAGTCTTCTAATTCGCGAAAAATTGGGTGCTGGGGCGGCAAGGGTAGAAAAGGGGCCAGTGATGCTTTGCAAAAAGGTGCTGACTGCTTTCTATGGGGAAGGTTTCCGCTTTCTTAGCGGGCATGGTCTTTTACTTCGAGGGAGGAAACTGATGAGTGAGTGAGAAGCAATAAACTGCAAACACACGCTGGGGATTTAGAGCGTGATGGTATCTCCACTGCGCCAGAAGATAGGTTTCTGTGAATGAGAAATGTTTGTAAGAGATCTTAATTTCTGACTTTTTGGGGAAAACTGATGAAAGCTACTGGGAGAAGCTGTTTTCAGAGGTGTAGATTTGTCAGCATGGCATAACTTTAAGAGTGGAAAAGGATGTTGCTAATGTTAATTTGTATTTTCAAAGTGCCAGGGATTGTGCTAAATCTATTATTTCTTGTACCCTTTCCTAAGCTGAGGTAGGTGCAATTTTGTCCCATTTTACAGATAATGAAATGTAAAAATGATTAACAAGTCTGCTGCAGGCTTATGTGTATTGCGTGGCAGGTTAGAATTCAAAAACACATGAGGTTGACCTCAGTGCCCAGTGACAAATCATTAATTCAACATGTATGAGTCCTATACCACATACGTACAGTACTACCGAGATTCTGAAGTGCAATATTTACTTTTAAGGAAGTAATAGTGTACTAAGTAAAGTTATACTATAGTGTGATAAGAAACTTAACTGATAATTGTAGCGTAGTTATTTACCCAGCTTTGGGTATGTGTTAGGGAAAAGACGTTCTTGAATACAAATTGTCAGGGCAGGGGATATAGCTCAGCGACACAAGTGCCTGCCTGGCAAGTGCAAGGGCCTGAGTTCAATTCCTGGTACCAAAAAAAAAAAGAAAAAACAGAGAAATTGTCTAAGTAAATCTTGAAATTTATAATGGAAATAGCCAACCAAAGAGGAAGAATGTCTGGGTAGACAAACAGTATGTTCATAGGTTAAAAAAAAAAAGTGAGAGCCAGGGAACTGCTGTGAGTTTAGTGGGGCAGGAGGGTAACAAAGACAAGGAATAAGGACTTGAGACGTGAAGTTTGTTTTCAGGATTTTTTTGCAGGGCAAAAGATGATTTGACTTACCTTTTAGAAAGGTCACAATGAGACCAGACTGAAGAAGGTTGAGCGGTGTAGCAACATAATGGCCAGGAACCTAGACCTGGGTTTGAACTCCATTGAACAATTTCACCTCTATGACTTTGGACAAGTGAGCTTCTCTCAGAGCTTCAGTCCCCTGATTTTAAAAAATGGGTATCATAATTTCTGATTTGCATTATTGTCGTGAGAATGGAAAGATGCAAAGTTAAAAGGTCAAATGCTTAGTTCACTACCTGTTACCTAACTCCTTAACAAAGAGTAACTTCAGTTTTCATTGTGTCGGAAAGGCAAGAGAGACCAATTAGGAGTCTGTTATCCCAATGAGGAATGCTACAGAATACTAAGGTGTACATTGGGAATAGGCAACCTATTTGGAAAACAAAACTGAGAGGTACATTTCCTAGAATCTGCTCACTTAATGGTAAGAGAGGGAAAAATCAAGGATCGTATCCCATACTATAACTACACTGATGTTATATTAGCTGTTACTACATTTATGACTTTTCACTTTTCTTAATGGCTTCATCATTTATGTCTGCTCATTTGTGTACAACTGTGTGTGTTTGTGCATTTATATGCAGATTCATGCTACTAGAACTACATAAGGAAGGCACATTTTCCTTTTGTTGGATTTAGTAGTGTCGGTTTGTGGAAGAAAAAAATAGTAATATTTGTATTAGGGAAATAGATGAGGTTCCTCACAGCTGAAGGTGTCTGGTCTAGGGTTCCATGTGTGGTGCTCCAGGGTTCCCTGTGTTGCTAGTCCAAGGACTGAAGTCACCAGGAACTCAGGCACAACTATAGTCCATTTATGACAATAGATCACAGCTGAGGGGAAGCTCTGGTCTTTGGTTGAAGGTTAGATGGGTAGTGATAAAGTTTAGTCCTACATAAGAATACTTTGAAGTTTAATCAAAGTACTGTTTTCATTAAACATAAATTACACTAACTTGTGTTGGATGGAACATCAAAAATGTCCTCAGAGAGTGATCTACTTGATTATTCATGGGAAATCTAGGTCCGTGTTTTACTTCTTGCTGCTTAGTTGGGCCTCGGATTGCCTGCAACAGAACAGCCTATATGGAAGACAAACGAGCAGGACAAGCCAATAAGGTGTGATTACAACCGTGTCTTTGAAATCATTTTGGTGTTGTATGTATTCCGCCTTCTGTTTCATGAATGATGATATTGGTTGCAATTGTTTTATCTTATTGATTATTCTTAGATTCATCATGGCCTTGGAGTAGTGACTTTTTGAAAGTCGATGCTTTCATTTCTTTTATTAAAAAATAGTCACTCATACATTAATGAACATTTACAGAGTAGTTGCTTTAATTACAGGTAATTCTTTAAGCACGAAAGATAAAGAGATGACTAGTCCTTGGCCTCAAAGAAGTCACAATATGGGAAAAGAGATAACGTGTTCCAGTAGTTTAATTAGAACCACTGTAGATAAAGGTGCAGATAAAGCACAAAGAAAAGGGTGTTATACTGTACGGTATATGGAATCAGGGGAAGATTTTGAGTGAAATTCTGAAATATTGGTGCTAGAGATGGGGATTTAGCTCCATGGTGGAGTGCTTACCTAGCTTATGTAAAGCCCGGGCTTTGAGCCCCAGTGCTGTAAAATTAAAAATAATTAAAAAATATATTGCTTATAGTTTGGTAGGTTGATTGAATGGATAGTGAGGAAAGTTTATATTTCAGATGCAGAGAACAGCATATGGCAAAACATGGGAGTGTGAAGGTGCATGTTGTATTTAGGTTAGAAGACATTTCATAGTTGATGGAGGTGGGGATAAAGTGTAGAGACCAGTGGCAGGTTGTAGAGGTCTTTGCCCTGAGGGTCATCAGTCCATTTATTCATTCATGCAGTCATACAAGTAACATACTGCAGTGAATCAAAACTGTGCCTTTATGGAACTTAGTATCTACCAACTGGAGTGGAGATTGTGAACAGACAGTATCATATGACAGATGGTAACGTAAATGAAGAAAAATGATGGGGACAGAATGCATAGATGGTGGTGAATTCCTGAAAGGAGCTGGTCAAAGACTCGAACAAACTGAGTTTGAGAGAAGTCACTCAGGCTGCAGTGTTAAGAATGGAGAGGGGAAGGGTTAAGATGGACAGACAGACATCATTTGGTCAGGGTGGGGTGGAGGTTATGTGGCACAATAGGTGATACATAATGAGTGATCTACTTGATTATGGGAAATCATGATTCATGATGAATAATGAAGGATTAAACTGAGACATGGCAGTGAGAGTGGGAAGGAAAGGATGTGTTTCAGAATGTTGGAGGTTAGTGCGTTAGATAATGCTGTAATATTGTCACTAAATGGCGTAAGAGTTTGGAGATCATATAAAAATAGAAAATAGATGAGAATCCTCAGGGAGGTGAACATTTAATAAGGACAATCAACCAAAACCTGTAGCTTGTTGTATAGCCTCCTGTGAGTTGGTCCAGTTACTTCTAGCCAGAAACATATTCTCATTGTTTGAGTTGCTGAGCAGTTTTAGGGCAACAGTTTACTTTTGGACCCCTCCACTTTTTAAAGTGTATGTTACTCAATGTATAGTTTTTCTTTTTTTTTAACTTTGATTCTGGATGCCATTTTAGATTCCTAAACCATAGTAAATGTCAGTCACATTTTTATGGCTTAGTTTTAGATTTTTTTCAGTTAAAAACAAAAAAGCTATTAGCTAGGCATGGTGGTGCATTCCCGTAAGCCCAACACTTGGGATGCTGAGGCAGGAGGATTGCCATGAATTTGAGGCCACCCTTGGCTACATAGTGAGTTCAAGGCCAACCTGGACCACAAAGAGAAACCCTGTCTCAAAAAAAAGATTAAAATGTTACGAATAAAGAGTAAGAAAAAAGAAAAAGAAATCATTTTTTGACTTATGTCCCTCCACATTGTTAACCACTTTCCCAGTTGTACTATAGTTTCAACCTTATTGTGGTTTGTGTTTGTGGGAACTGCTCTTTGGCAAATTTTGCAGAAGTTATGAACTCTTCTGTGTCAGATCAAAAGAATATTATGTTTAAGAATGCCGCTAGTTAATTTACTTGCTTATACTTCATTTACATAAAAATATTGCTTAACATGTATCACACCTTTGATAGATGTTGTGTTGGTTTGGGGCTTATTTTGCAAGGTGAACATATAATAATATAGGACACATACTCTACAAGATTATTTATAATAGTCACCCAAAGAATGATATACACAGTGTAGGAAATCTGTCCACACACTAAGACCAAGGAAACTAGCTGAGAGCCTGGATCCCATGGAACTGTCCTGATTGAGTCCAGCTGAAGGCCTAGAGCTCATAACAATGCCTCCCACAAGTCCACCTGGAGGCTCAGAGCCCATAACAATATCTCATGCAGGCCTGTTTCACGGATCTGCCCTGGGAAGCCCCAAAGGTCAGTGATGGAATCTAGAAAGTCTGCGCCAACAGGATGAAGGTCTGTGCTAGCAGGCTGAGGGAGCTACACTGGAGCCAGGAATTGATGCTTAGAAGAACTAGAGTGGCCCCAAAAGGTACCACAGCCGTCCTCAGCAACAGTGAGGTCCCAAGCTCCTCTGATGATCAAGATGGCCGAGTTTCCATCAGGGAAGCCAATGCAGCAAGTTTTTCCAGGAAACCGGCAGTGCACCATCTTCCCCTCTGGAGCCAGGAAACGCTGCTTAAAGTGAGGACCAGAGCTCCGCCAAAGTGAACCAAAGCCATTCTCAGTGATGAGGTCCCAAGCTCTTGGAGGATGAGAACAGCCAAGTTCACCAGGAAAGCCAGCATGATGAGCTCTTCCAAAAGAAGCTTCTTATAGCTTCTATCAGCTCCCAACAGCTTTTCTCAGCTCCCAACAGCCGCCTCCTTCTCCAGTTCTGCCTCTTATGCTGCTGGCAACAGTTCCCAGGTGGGCCTCCCACACCCAGCACCACGCTTACTCAGTTCAGCTGGGGGTTATAAATTGACCACCAGTTATCAATCCACTACAGATGTTTCCCAGAAAGAATAAAGCTGAGTTAAGCTCTTGTAACTTTTCCAGAGGGCATTCTCAAGCCTGTAAATGTGATGTATCTCTGTGGCAAAGATTATTTGCACAAATGACTTGACTTACAACTTAACATCAGTTGACAAAATTAGTCTACATTGATAGTCACGTTGAATGAAATATACTGTGAATTCCTAGCTAGGAATTTTCGTGATAGTAGTCATAGAAGTTTTAATTTAAGTAAAATAGGCACCATTCTAAATTTTTTGTCATTATCTCATTTAATTCTCACAACAACTGAAAACCCAAGATCAGAACCCAAGATCTGGGTGGAGAACCCAAGATCAGAAGATAAAAGAAGAGATCAGAGAGAATTAATTTGCTGCTTGGCTTTAGGTTGTCTTTGCAGTGCAAATGAATAAAAACTCTGAAGACTCCATGGTTATTTGGTATTGTTCTCTTCTAGACTGGGTTTTGAGATGAACCAGACCTCAAATAGACTTCTTTATGTCAGGAATTTACTGTAGAGGCATCTACTTGTTGTCAGTTAATAGAACTGTCCCGGAATAAATGATCTGTTTTTAGGCAGCAAAGGAATAGAATGCTGTTGCAGTCAGATGAGATACTTTATAGAACACTTGAACAAGTATTATCTTTTTAATTTTATTTTGTTATTATTGAAAAAATAACTTCTGTTAATCATCAGATTAGTTTGTTAATTTCAATCCTAAACTAAATCAAATGATCCTGAGTGGACTCTACCCTCTTGGCTTAAAGGAGTAAATTGTCTTGCAATATTGAGCTCTTTTTTAGGGGTAATATTGCACGGTATCTCTGTCCCAACATCTCAATTCATAATCAGTTGAGAGATAGTATACAGGGTACAGAGTAAAGTAAAAATGTCAGCTCTGTTAAAGCCGTTTTGTTTGGAGAGTATGGTTCAGATCGGGACTAGCAGATAGTTACCTTGAATCATATAGAACTCAGTGCTGGGTTAGAGAAGGCTTCCTCTGCAGGGGCAGAGCTAGCTTCAGTAAGCCTAATACATACCTCTGGGACACTGGAGAATACCCTTTATGTGAGGAATAAATTCTGAGAGAAAGGGCTGACCCCCTGTGCTTGATGCCTTCTCTCCATTCATTGACTAGCCAGATGACTCCTTCCATGAGAAAGAGTGTCTCAGAGCTGAGGAGAGGCCAGGAACATTACTCTTGCTGGTCTTCCTACCTTGCAATTGGATCCAGAGAATAGAAGTACTACTGGAATATTTTTGGAGAAATTAGGGGAAAGGGTTGAAACGTGCTGGTAGCTGAACGGTATTGTATGTTTTTCATTAGTATGTGTTAACACCACTGGCTGCTAAATACATTACCTACTTTTCTTAGTAGGGCAGTTAATGTCCTCCAGGAAAAACTGATCTAATTAGCTGTGCCACTGAGCTATACCTCTGGCCCCCTAATTAGCATTTAAGGTTTATTTCTTATTTCCTTGGTAGCCACTGCGTGCATACTTTAGCTGCACATCAGAATTATTGCTATTCCAACTATGCTTTCACCTTCCTTCCTCTTTTTAGTCATGTTAGTTTTTCTCCAATTATAATGCATATAGTTTGGTGGTTCTGAGATCATTTGGGAAGGGGGATACATGGATTAAAATCTTATTTCAATAGTTTTAGATGTCTATATATACACACATTTATTTAAAAACTGTTGAACTATTTATTATACTACATAACTTATTTAAAAAGTTAATTAAATACAAATCTTAAGTTTACAATTCATTTTTGGAAAATGAACACATGTGCCTTGTCAGTATTTAAAGAGACAGTGTTACTATTCCCCTAGAAGCTCCCTTTATGTTCCTTCCTGTGGTTCCTCCTTCCCTGATAATGACTTAGACTTCTAGCACAACAATTTAGATTTGCCTATTTGAACTTCATATAAATCATATAATGAAATCATAAGATGTGTATTTATCTCTTGAGTATGTATATACTCTCTTGGCTTCTTTCCAAGAGAGCCAAGAGATTATTATTTTTGAATGTTTTTACCTGTTGTTGGATGTAATTGTTAATTTTGTTTATCCCGATGGGTGAGTAGTATTCCATTGGTTAAAATGTACCACAATTTGTCCATTCTGTTACCAGTTTGAATATTTATTTTAATATGAAGTACGTATCAATTACCCATCTTTGTTTTTGTTTTTGTTTTTGTTTTTGGTGGTACTGAGGATTGAACTCAGGACCTTGCACTTGCCAGGCAGGCATTTATTCCATTGAGCTGTATCCCCAGCCCGAAGTACATATCAATTAGTGTTTTTTTTTTTACAGTTATTACTGCACAGGAAGAGGCTAATATCATTAAGATAGTATTTAGTGCATTCAATTTTCTTAAGTACATCAATTGTCTAGGTAATAAACACAAATGTTCCCAAATGCTAAATAATTCTTATGAATATATGAGATTGGATTTTTAAACACAGTGACCATAAAATTCTTCCAGCTTCAGATATTATTTATGAACTTGTAAGATACCAGCTTAAAATAATAAATCTAAGTCTCTTATCAGGTGTACAATTTAAGTTTGAATTATAAATCAGTCATTCTTACTGGTCATATTCTCTTAAGTTTTGTAAGTATATAAAAGATCAGTGTGTAATTTTCTTAAAATAAGAACATTAACCTGTCTTTAATTCTCTGAAGCATCTGTATATATTTTTATTTCTGAATCTCTTAATAATTATAATATGCCTACTTATTCAGGAGGACTATTACCATTCCTGCATTACATGCAGCAATTTTTATTTATTTAGTACTGTAGATTGAACTCATGGAGTGCTGAGCTACATTTCCAGTTGTTTTTGAGACAAACTCATGCTGTTACCCAGGCTGGCCTTGAACTTGAGATCCTTCTGCTTTGGCCACCTCAAGTAGCTGTAATTGCAGTTCTGCACTATTATATCTGGCTTCTGCAATTACTTTGTTTGTGTGTGTGGGGGCACACTGAACTCGGTGGTACCACTGAACTATATCTCCACCACTCCTGCAGTTTTCTCGGGAGTTTTGCTTTCTAGCTGAGATTTGGAGGTGCAGATAACATCTTGTTACTCAGCTTGGAAAACAGTTGTATGATGGTATATAATGTCTGGTCTGGCTAGCAAGTCTGAAGTTGCTAATCAGAGGACTTAGCCAACTGATGAGACTCTTGCCAGCCTCCTCACTGGGACTCTCCAGATTTTATTTATAGTTGCCTTGTCAGAAACTTGATACCTTCAAGTGGGGTTGTGTTCATGTTTCTGAGATCTTGGAATCAAGTAATAGGAATTACTCCTCATATTCACAGAAGTTTGCATTCCCCCTTCAGATTGTTTACGTGGTTGGATTTTGCATTTCTTCTAAAGGTGCTTGAGCTTTACAGGAACCCAGCTTTAGGGATATTAAAATAATATTTACTTGAGTCCGGTTATGCTTTTAACCTGTCACGCAGTCTACCGACCAAATGTTTTGCTGACAGCACAAGTTTTGTAACTCAACACTGTCCAGTAGGGCTTTCTGTGATGATAGGAATGCTCTACACTGTGTGGTATGGAAGCCACTAACCACAGGTGGCTGTTAAGCTAATATAGTTAAAGTGATGAGCTGATTTAAAATTTTAATTTTAATTAAGTGTAAGTAGACACATACGGTAGCATGTGGGACCGTGCAACTATCAAATGAAACCTTATTCATTTTCTGTCCTTTCTCTATCTTAAGTTAATGCTAGTCCTATGATCACATCCATCAATCCCTAATGTTGAACTTCTTACTCTTTTAAGATTGAATTCTTTTGAATTAATTTATTCAAATTAATAATTCTACCCTCATCTTGCTGCTGTTATGCACACTTACATTACCTGATCCTCACAACCACCGTTGCACAAACCAGGAACTGAAATGTATAGACATTTGTCAGAAAATAGTCCCTTTTGAGCAAGTGGTAGAGTTTAGATTTGAATCTAGATCTCAAATCTAGAGCTTTTTCTTTGGTATTATTCTGATACTGTTCATGTTCCCTTTACAATGTATCATGTCCATTTTGTATCTTAAACAAGTATTTATTGGTCATTTGTGTTCTCTGTCCTCATTGAGCTTACAATTTAGTGGGTGAAATGGATAACTGAGCAACATAAACATATATTAGAAGGTTATGAAGACTATGGAAACAATAAAAGGTAGAGAATAAGGAGATAGGGAGGTTGTGTCTTGGTGACTTTTCTCTCGTTGTTGAGACAAAATACGTGGTGCTCAGAATTAAGGAAGGAAAGGTTTATTTAGCTCATAGTTTGTGGAGGTTTTGATCCATACTTAGCTGGCCCCAAGGCAGGGTGGCACATAGCAGAGGGCGACAGTTCATGGTAGCAAAGATAGCCAAAGCAGCAAGAGCAAAAGGGAGGAGTGGCGGCAAGCAGCCTTTCTCTCCCTGACATATGCAGAGTATCTGCCTCAGGGCATGTGTAGCACTCACACCCATGAATCAGTCTTAAACTCCAAAAGCCTGCCCCTTGACTACATGTGTCTTTGGGGAGACACCCAGACACAATCCATAACAGGGTGTTAGTGTTCAGTTGTTAATTAGAATATTACTGAGAAGGTGATGTTATAGCAAATATTTGAAGATGACAGAGTTCAGTGGTATGGATATCTTGCCAAAGGCGTGTTCTAGGGAGAGGAAGAGTGTAAAAATAACCATAGGGTAAGTGCACATGTGGGCTTTTAGGAAAGTAGGAAGGAGGCTAGTGGAGGAGTCCGTTCACGTCCACTTCCCCTCTTTGCTTT
Source organism: Dinomys branickii (assembly GCA_004027595.1). NCBI lineage: Eukaryota > Metazoa > Chordata > Mammalia > Rodentia > Dinomyidae > Dinomys > Dinomys branickii. Next base: position 14,135 of record PVLD010016126.1, on the reverse strand, counting down.
ATAAAGTCTGTGCCATTTACACCTCAGCTTCTCATTTACCTGTTTTGTTTACTGTTTGGGGAAGGGTCTCTTATTTGTGCCACAGTGTACAGCTTCCACACCTTTCCTTGTGCCTTTCTTTGGAAAACCTTTGCTTGGTGAGTGATACCAGATTTCAACATTTGTTGTTTTGGGGATCTTTTCTTTTTAATTTTGAGAATTGAGGAGCATTGCTTGTCCATCTTCTGCTACTTTTTTCTCATAATTTCTTACATTTGAATAGTAAAATACTGCTAAATGCTAAAGTTGTGGAATGTACTATCTAGGTTCATTGAAATCAGGTAGGTTCTCTCCTACCATTTCTTCACCTCTTTGAAGCTTCTTCTACGAAGGTTTGTTGGCAGTTTTTCAGTGTCTTTGATGTGTTAATCATGGGGAGGATTATCACGGAGTTTTTGCTTGCTGGGACCTAGGACTACTAAGGAAGACTGACGCGCTTTCTATTACTGCAGAATGCTAAGTTCTGTAACAAAGGCACGGGAAGGGAAAGGTGATTCATACAGCAGATTCATCTCAAGGAGGCTCAGACAAGGCTTGGGAGAGTGCTGTTCTATGTCTTGATGGTTTGCAAAATTTTTAAGATGTGGGGGTGAAAACATTGGTGAGAACATGTAGATGAAAACAATCAGAATTATGGAAAGAAAATGTGGACAGCAGAATAATATTTATAAAATGATATGGCAGTTAGCTATAATAATAATAGGGGCTTTTATCATCTCAATAGCATTTTATAGCCTTATTCTGCAACAGAATAGCAGTTATTTTGTAATTATAAAGTGGCAGGATAATTTTGTTATTCTGAAATATTATGCATTTTTTTAAAAACCAAAATAATCACTCATCAAAATGAAGCTAGACCTCAGAACTAATCCTTTCAGTCTTAAGATATGTACATAAAATCATCCTGTAAAGATGTTTTCAAACTACTGTTTTTCACTATCTTGTGTTTAACTTTTGATGCCAAGAAATAATGATGTGCAACATTATTTTCAGAAACTCGAAAAGTATTATAAAAATATTGTAGGTATTATAATTTATTTAACTAAGAATCTTGTATTTGTTTTCAGTTTTATCTCAATTACAAGAATGCTATAATAAGCTTTTTAGAACTAAATTTTTAATAATTTCCTTTAAAAGAGCTTTAACACATCAGATAACATTGGCATACATCATTCATTTCATTGGACAGAGGCAGAAATAAATGACATCTGCACATTTGGACTTAATTCTGCACAAGAATAAAAGACTGAAAATGTTTGGAGAAAGATTATGTCATATTTGAATACATTTACATCGTATAATTTAGGAAAGCAGCCCTCCAGGTAGAAATGAGATGTTTTGATCTTTAATGGGGAATGAACATGGCCACAGGAAGTTGACAGTGCTTAAATCTGCCTGCGTCTTTGGGGTGATGAGGAGGGAGAGCTGAGGAAACTCAGATGTACTAATTCATATTGCTGTCAGTAAATACACTCCATGTTTGTGCAGATGGCTCCTACTCACTGTTCTTATATGAGGTGATGTACTTTAAGGTTTATGGTGTTAATAATTTTTACCCCTGGCCAATATTTTTGAAGAAATTTAAACATATTGTAAAATTGAACTTTACAATAAACGCTTGTATACTAACCACCTAAATTTTACCACTAACATTAAATTGTGCGTGTCACATTTCTCCACCAATTCATTCTTTTCCCTATTTAATATTAATCAATGTTATTTCTGGTGCATTTAAAGTACATTGGTAGCTTCATTTTAAGTAAAACCTTTTCTCTATTTAATATTAATCTGTTATTTCTGGCGCATTTTAACGTAAATTGGTGGCTTCATTTTTGAAATGTTAACTTTTTGTTCTTTTAGATTAGTTGGTCTTGATTTCGATTTGTCTGCTTTGTTTTCAGAAAGTATTTGTAATTTCAAAACTCTTAGACTGCTTGTTCAGATTTGGTTTTATTTTCAAGTTCCTACTTGGTTATTTTGCCATTACTTTCAGAAAGCACATACCTTTTAGTTTGCCATGCTTAGTCCCAGAGTTTTTACAGCTGGTAACTTTGTGAAAAAGAAATTGTGTTTTAGTATGTGTGTTAATTGGAGCTTTTTTTTTTTTTGGTGTTAATTTAAGCTAGGTTGAAGGAATTAATTAATTAATTGTGCTAAGACTTGAGCCTAGAGCTTTGAGCCTAGGCTCAAAGAGCATGCTAACTGCATACTCTACCACTGAGCTCCATGCCTGTCCTTGGGAGAATCTAAGAGTACAGGGGCCCCAAGGAACCTAAGAATGGCACTTGTCTGTCTGAACTAGAGCTCAGAACCAGAAAACTGTTAGGCTTTTTGGTAGCATTACTTCTTGTTAATATCTGCTGTGTGCTTGTCTGGATAGAACAGCTTTTTTCAGCTCCTCTGACTAAATGGTAGCTCATGAGACCTCACTTCTCCAGGACATTCATGCAACACCAGAGAATAGTTGACACTTCTTGTTCCCGATACATGGATTGACAAATCAGCTAGGTTCAGTTAGCTGTGATTCTCAAGACACTTTTTCTCCATTGACATCAACCTAGATGAAATCTTAATTGTTTCAAATCTACTGTAGCCTTCTTTATATTCGCTGCGTCAAATATTTTCTGTTCCATCATCAGACCAGTCTTTGTTCTGGAAAGTGCAAGTGCTTGCTACCCACTGGTGCTGTGCTACATTCTGACGTTGCAAAAATGTCTGATGGTCCAGTAGAGATATATAGATATGTAGAAGATATAATATAGTAAATGCTGTGATCAATGTATGCAGAAGGAGGAGTCATAAATTCTTGGAAGATAGAGAAAGCTTTCTAGAAGTGACTTTTAGACTGGTTTTTCATGGATAAATAAATGGGAGTTCTCTGGGGGGGGAGAGAGGTGTGTTGCAGACAAATGCAGACAAGCAGACATAAAAGGGTAGAGTGTGTGTAAAGAACTGTGCTAACTTTTCATGTGCCTGAGGTTAACTGTTAAGGAGGGTGAAAATGTAGATTGGTGCTGTGTGAAAGAATTGGGATTTCATCCATGCTGGGGAGTGATCACTGTTAGAGTTTTACTTTTGTTGGCAATGTGGAACCTGGAAAATACTGTTTTGATCTTGTTGTTCCATACTGTTTTCCTGTACTTTATCACATATACTTAATGCTTCAGCCAAATTTGGTCGCTTTTTAGGTGGGAAAATTCTTGTCCTTTTCTGCCTTTCCTTGATTTTGAGTTTCTACCATATCATACACAACTGGAAGTTTAAATGCCACCACAACAAATCCTCCTATCGGCTAGAGATGAACATTACTTTGCCTGAACTCTTGTAATACTTTATACTCTTTGTATAACAGTTAGTGATTATTGTAAAATCAGTGTGGTAGTTAAGAGTGTTGGAGTCAGACAGTTATCATAGCTGTGTTTGTATGACCAAGGGCAAATTCCTGAGTATTTCTAGACCTTTGTTCTTGTGTTTTAAATGTGGGTAAGGATAGTTACATCACAGGATTAATGTGTGAAAGAAATAAAATAATGATTATAAAAACCTTAGCTTTACAGTATTATACAATGCAGTAAACTATTGCAGTGCATTGTTTAGAAAGGAGTAGTAAGAACCCAATGTTGAAATAGTTTCTGAAGGTGGAACCACAGGTAGGGAGGTATCAGTGGCAGCAATAATATCTTAATAGAGAAAACAAATTGCTAGTAAATATCACTTTCTGCAGTTTCAGGAGAGGAAGAACCCAAGAATGAAGAGCATCAGAAATCTCCCCAATTGCTTTGCAGGCTAACAGTGTCACATGTGGTGGTCACTATTATATGAGTTCTCATTTGAAATTCACCTTGGTGGCTCTTAGGAGTCTCAGCTCACTGTTGCGCGATATTAAGTATGGCTTTAGTGACCACACGTATTTGAACTTGAATAAATATATTCTTGTGCTACACACTAGTTAATTGATAATTGTTTTATAGCATTATGCTTTGCAAGACTAATGTATAAATTTGGAAAAGTCTTATAACTGATAACATTTTCTAAAAGTTGCATAACAATATCATCTCTAGATAGCCCTCATTCCCCCTTGCAGTTCAGCCTTTGTAAAATTTGAGTATAGATCTGTGCTATCTCCTACAACTCTATTTTCTTTTATCTCCTTTCCCTCACTTGCGCAGTGCCCCACTTTGCCCTCTCGTTATCGACTTTGTTTTCTTCTCAGACTGCTCAGATCATCTTCTTCTGTGGTGCTGTAAGTTTAAAATTTCTCCTTTTTGTTTCTTTCTTTCAGTTCAATATCCTGATTTTGGGAAGGTTTTGATGAGAGTAACTGGATTTTAAACCACTTGTCAGTCTTAAGGCTCGATGTCCCTTTGTGGCTGTGGGACAGAGGCTCTGCTCTTTTTCTCATGCCTTAAGGCAGTGTTTGCACATGGGATTCTGTTAATGCCCCTCCTAGGGACTTCTAGGGGTGCTTATTCATAAGTTGGGTCTAAGATGGCATCCAGTGTTCTGCTTTTAAAGTAAGTATCCAAGAAGTTTGAGATTTCTGCAGTGATTGGTTCTGATTTTCTTATTTGTTCTCACCATCTTTGTGGGGTAGCAAATCCCAACTACTTGTCACTTAAAGTAGGAGGGACTACAGCACTGCTAATTATTATCATTAAAGTAACCGAAGGCTAGCTTCTACAGTTACAACACAGCGTGTATCAAGTAGGTATGAGTTTGAGTCTTGGCCTTTTGGGATCTTGCTGGTATTGGCGGTCTAGCCCTGGAGACGGTAAGAAGGACTCAGGCTTGGTTTCTGTAGTAAAATGACATAGCATTTTGGTGGCACTCATTTTCTTTGGGTTCAGTTTTATAGGTTCTGCAAAGCTGTACCAGAAATGGCCTTTAGCCAGTTACAGAGTGGTCAGTTGAGTAAATTTGTGATTCAGTTCCTTTTCCAATTACTAGCGAGTAGGGTGGGAGCAGTGAAAGTGAATTGTCACTTTCTACTTCTTAGAGAAAGTCTGAGGTAGTTGCCGAAATCACTGTATTAGTGGACAAGGAAGGGAACAAAATTATGATATTTAAAGTGCGGTCCAGGGAACACAAATGGTAAAGGGAAGATAAAGAGTTATCTTTGACTGAACCTGCTCCCTCCCTTACGCTGATAGTGGTTTTGTTCCTTGTAATGCAGAGCGAGATGAGAGGGTAGAGAATGGGATAGTAGCTTTCCAGGCCTTTTCAGTGGTGAGTACCTGTGAGTGTGTGCACACACCTGCTGTGGCCCAAAATATTTATAATATGGTACTAGGGGTATATGTGATGGGTAGTCTGTATTTCCGAAGACATTTTTCAAGCAGTAAGAAATTCCAGTTGGTAGAATTTGGGATAGTAAAAGAAGTTTAGGGATAAAGGAAGGGTGCTCCAAGAACCCCAAGTAAGTGGAGATGGCCAGATTAGCCTGCCATTGTGTGAGCCTGGCCTTGTTTTGCTAGTCCCAGTCTTCCATTCTTTGACCCTTGTCCTGTCCCTCAGTTTACAAGGTTTTTCTCCAAGTCTGTGCATTTCTTTCATTTGCTTATCCATAACACAGATAAGTAGCAGTAGGACCTTTAAGACACCATTTTTGACTCTTGAATTCAAGCTTTAAAAGGCTTTTTTAAAGTACAAATTTTTTGCAAATTATAAAAATTTAACTGTAGGTAGCTCAGTGTATATTTGATTTGTTGTATGTGTGAAGCTGACTCAGTTGTAATAGATTTCTGTCATTAAAAAAAAATTTGTAGCAATTGCTGAGAAGCCCAACAACAGATTTTATAACAAACTCTTATGGAATTCTTGCATATAAATGAAAGAAAGAATTGTTTTCACACAACACAGAAACTGCGCCAAGGTTCAAGGGCTGAGCGGCTTATTTGTGTCAGGTTCAGGGAGTAGTTAACTATTACTTTTTAGTTCATGGCTTTGTTTGTGTGGGGTCTTTTTATTTTTATTTTCCTAATTTAATTTCTGATTCCTAATTCCATCTGCCCCTCCCATGAGTACTCACAAATATTCTTATATATGTGTTTTATAAAATGTGCAGTATTATGGTATGTATTTTTAATTTGCTCTTTTCTCCTTTGTATTCACTGTTTTAAAAGTCTGTGCTTCTGTATGTGTATCTGTCTACCTCACTGCTTCAGAACACTATGTTATATTTCAAAGAATGCACTTTTCCCTTTATATATTCATTTCTTTAGTGATGCTCCCAGCTACTCTTAAAGCTATGGCCATGTTATCCATGTTCCCTTAAGGAGCAGTGTGTAAAATTTTCTGTAGTTTATATCTAGGCATTGTATTGGTGGGCCATAGACTAGGCATTACCTATGAAAGCTTAGTACATGATTTTCCTGTGCGTGTGGCTTCCTCTTCTTCATGTTCTTAGTAACACCTTTCTGTATTGTTAAATCTCATATTTAGACCACTTTAATACTCTTAGTGCCAAAAATTAGAAAATTGATTAATAATTTTTTTTGAGACAGGGTCTCACTATGTAGTTTAGACTGGCTTGAACTCAATATATAGCCCAAGCTGGTAAATTGAGTAACAATTTGTTACGTCAAAGATTAAGTTTTTATGGCAGTTATAGCTGAAACACAGTGCAAATACTGACAGAAGTTTGAAATTGTCAGAGTTTTAAAGTGTGGGATTATACTATGCAAGTTTTGTAAGCCTTTTGCTCATTGTCCAGAGGGTAAGAATCCGATCCAGGGGGGCCAGGGATATATAGCTCAGCGGCACAGGTGCCTGCCTGGCAAGCGCAAGATCCTGAGTTTGATTCCTGGTACCAAAAAAAAAAAATCCTGTTTAGAAACTTGACCTTGTCATCAGACTTCTAGCCAGTTGTCTTAGTTATGGTGGTCCCTCACCTATCGCGGGGGTTATGTTCCAGAGATTCCACAATAGGTGGAAATCTGTGAAGCAGTGGCGTTATATTTACTTTATTATTTATATGTATTTTAAGGCTTTATAAACACCTCCCACACTCCTGCAAACCTTTCCCACTCCCTTATTAACCTTTCCCACAGTCATATAAACACTTCATATGCTCTTAAACACTTTGTACACTCCTAAACCTATGTAATTTTAACAACACGTAAAATTCTATATGGGTACTCGATGTGAAGTGGACAAGGAGAGACGCTGAATGTGTGGGCACAGTGCGGGAGAGCAAACAGACTGATGCTACGGTCACTCTGCCAATCAGTGCCCAGGATACAGAACACAGTGCTGTGATTGGTAGCATTCCATTCCATCAGCCAATAGTGTGCTATGCACAGTCTCATGTTAGCAAACTTGCGCAAGCAGTAGTGGCGTACTGCATTTCCATTGTGTACAGTATGATATTTATCCACTGATGAAATACATACTGTATTTAATTCAAGTTAATATTCTTCTAATATGTCTGCATTAACATTTTAAATATTTTTATATTGTTTTAATTTTTTAGGCAAAAGTAATTAAAGTCATAAATACTATATAAATACCTGTATCCTGCAAAATCCTGCAATATAGTGAAAACTCCATGATACAGAATTAGATATATATTTTTTAAAAACCCATGATACAGAGAAGCTGCAATAAGTGAACTGTGATATAGCGAGGGATAACTGAACTTCCTCCTTGCTGAGACAAAATACCTGACACCTATAAGTTAAAAGAGGAAAGGTTTATTGTAACTCACAGTTTGTAGAGGTTTCAATCCATAGTTGGGTCATTCAGAGGCAGGGCAGTGTGGCAGAGGGGCATGAAAAAGGCAAAACAGTCCATGCAGGCAGACGGAAGGCAGCCGGGCCTTCCCTTCCCTTTTATCCCGTCCAGGCTCCAAACTTTTGGGATGGTGCCACCTGCAGCTGGGGTGGTCCTTCTGATTATCCGCACCCAGAACTGTGTTAAACCAGTGGACTAATTTAGTTGTCAAACACCCTTAATCCATATTTATGTACCCTAAATTCAGCCTCCTCCCAAAAGTCCCACCTATGAGTGCATGAGGCTTCTGGAGGGACATCTAGATACAAGCCATACCACTGGTCATGTTTAGGTGGTTGGACTTGTGCTAACCATCCTCATCAATGAGCAGAGTTAACTAGCAAGTCAGTGGAATAACTCATGATGAAGGATAAAATTGTTTTACCTCGTTGTCCTTTCAGTTGACCTGTTCCTCTTTGTAGGAAATAAAAGTATATAATCAGATGAAAGTAGCTTGGTGAATTTTATATTAGACAAGAGGAAATACTGCATGATTAGGTGTTGATAGTTGTTAAAACTATCAAAGCCTGAAAGTATTCATTAATTTTTTTAAGTCAAATGTGGCAATCTTGGAACCATAAGATATATAGTAACATTAATTAAAAAAAAATTTCTTTTGTTTTTTTTCCCTAAAAGAATATATAAATTATTGTACTTGTAACAAGGTGTTTAAATTAATTTCCTTAATTCGAAAGGACTTATTTGCACCCCCAAATTGAGGCAGTGCAGTATACATTGTAAATTTAAGTTTTACTTGTTTTTAGAAATTTGTAGAATCTGTTGGCTACACATATGATCTTTACTATTTAAAAAAGCATCTACATTTTAAATTAAATTTAGAATAAAAATTTGCAAAGCACTTCCCTTCCAATTGGGCTTTTATGTTTTTAATAAACTGAGCTTAAAATATTTTTCAAACTAAAGAATCTAGCAAGAATAGTATTTATAGGCTGTTTTGGTATTACAATTTCTCAAGAATATACGTTTTATTGATCAAGTCTTGGTATATTTGTCATCACTTTTTATTCCTTCACTTTCATGATTTCTTTTAGGTTATCCTGGTTCTGAGGTAAAAAAGTAGACAACTTATTTTAATCAGCACAAAAATTGTTTTAAGAATTTTTTAAACTTCTGGATATTAAGCTACTTATGGTATTGATTTGAACTTAATTGTTGTTGAGGTTGGTTAGCTAGAAATCCAGCACTGAGGTTTAAGTTTCATGTTTGTTTCTAATTTTCAAAAATTCTGAGATCATACAATTTTTTAAAAATGTTTTTAAACTGGCAAAAATTTAGTTGTCATCTGAACCAAGTAGCAGAGTTTCTTTAAAATAGAATTTAACTATTAAAATAGATTGTTAACTATTTTTAAAGTTATTATCTGAGTTTTTTTATTGTTAACTGAGAATAAAAGTAGGGAGAATCATTTTTCTTTTTTGTTTTGTAGTGACAAATACTGTAATTGGAGATAGCGATAGTAAATCTGTGCATGTATCCTCAGATGCTTGCCGTTTACTAGTAGAGGAGTAGCGTCTGATGGTTAATCTGCATGTAAACAGACTTAAGAAGGAAGTTTCCTACTGTAAAACCTAAAGGAAGGAATCTTCACAGTAAGGATAAATCTAAATATTTGACTTAAAGACTATGCAAATAGCTCTGGGAAATAAAAAAACTAAATAAGCACACCACATATATAACGGGAGAATACTGCCACCTTGTGTCTGTGTGGTGCTATTTTGTAAGTCTTCATTTTCTTTTGTTACACAAGCTGATAGTGCTTTTGCACCATTTGGTGCCATAATCAAACGTGTAAATGTATGATACGATTTGTTTTACTTTTTTATGCATCAGGTCAAGCCTTTTTTGTTTTGCAGTAGGAAGGGTCTTGTATGTTGAAGACATTAAGTTTGGTGTAGTTAGCTCCAAGAATTGGAATGGTTGTAAATCATTATGGAAATGTCATTAGTAAATTATATTTCGTAAATGTGAAGACAATTTAGTCATGAAAAAAGGCAAAGAAGAAATAATGCAATCTTTTTAGCAGTGTAGTCTTAGTGGGTATTAGCTGACCCCCCGGGGTTAGGTAAGCCTCGCATCCTTGTGTTTGAATCTTTCCTATAGTTAGGGATTATTTTATCATTCTTCATTTCGGTGCTTGCAGTGATTTAGGATTACTTTGAATGGCAAAATTCATTATGCTGTGGGGGAGGTATAGGGTACCTAGTCTATCGACATGGCCATATTCCTTCATTTAAAAATTTTTTTTTAGGGTCAAGTGTATCATGACCACAATAACATATAGTGGTGTTTTGAAAATACTGATATGGTGAAAAAGGTCTCTTAGAAGTTATTTTGGTTACCTGGGGGGATGACTTCATGGGGTTTCAGATATTCTCAGGAGATGAAGTCCACCTTGGATGCTCACAGCCACTTTAGTCTTGTAACCATGGTTCTTCCTGAGCAGTTTCTTTATTTAAAAAAGGAGTAGTTGAGCTGAGTGGTGAGGATCTTTTCAGCTTTAGAATTCTATAATGTATAAAGCTTTACTCTGTTTTTAAAACGTTTATGCCAGGGGCTAGGAATGAAGCTCAGTGGTAGAGTGCTTGCCTAGTGTGTGTGAGACCCTGGCTCTGATCCCCAGCACCCCATTTTCCCCCAAAAGATGTTAATGTAACGACCTTCAGTGTACTCACTATACTTACGGAAGTTATTTTAACATTTAGTTTAATCGCAGGGTTATGTTTAACCGTGACAGCATAAGTAATTTGAGGAGATACATGTGTATAAAATTTTAAAATCAGAAGCCTAGGAAATTTACCCATTTTCATGTAATGATACCTGAGGTACTTGAAGACACCAGAAAATTGTTTTGGGGTAATTTAATATGTGACTCTAAGCCATCTATTGCTGTGTGGGGCCCACATACGTTTCAGATACCTACTTTTACTCTCTAGAATGACTCCTAAAGTTGGCATAGATATGGTAGGGCCTGTATCATAAGTGTGTTAACTTTCTCTTACTATAATAACTACCTAAGAGGCGCCCATAGTTTCCGAAGTTTCAGTCTATGACTGATTGGCCCTGTTGCTTTGCACTTATGGTTAGTCAGTACACTGTGGCAGAGAGTGCATGGTGGCTTGAACTAGTTATGTCATGGCTCAGACAAAGTGAAAGGAAGAGACCACAATTCCTATTTCAGGACAGTGTCCAGTGACCTGAGACCACCCCTAGGCTCTGTGTCTTAAAGGGGCCACATCCTCCTGATAATACCATAGCCTGGGGGCAGAACCTTAAGATGTGGGCTTCTGGGGAATTTCCAGATCCAAAGTGTGGCCATAAGGAAGAATTTCTCATGGTGGTGAAAAAGAGGAAAAGGTGCATTGGCCTCCACTTGAAGAGTTGGAAATTCTTTCCGAGATTTTCTCAATTTGGAAATTTAAGGTCAAAGATTCTTTGGTATGAAATCTCTTCTTTTCATAGTGTACAGCAGCAGGTATTTGCTTATCTTGATTCATTTCCATATGGTGTGCTAAGAGTGTGCCCTTGTGACCAGATTTAGCTTTTTTCTTTGGAAACATCTAGGAATGATTTTTTTCAAATTCTAGGTATAATTTTAAAGAAGCTATTCTTCATTGTTATGTACACATGCCAGATTTAATATCTACTGAAATGATTTCCGAGGGCTTAGTTGTCGTGATATCAAGGAAAATGGCTCCTTTGGTAGTATTGCATTTATTTTGTATAATGCCAGACTATTATTTAGTTAAAAAAAATTTTAAAAACCCTCATGATGTATGTTTAAATTCACTAATAAAATACATTCACATATAAAAATCTGTGGATTAAAAAACATTAAGTGGGTCTTCTGGGAAGATGGAGACCAGGTGAGCGGCAGAGGGAAACTCTCCCAGAGACCGATCCTTTGCGCACGAGTGCAGGGTCCGCGGATGCGAAATACCAACTTAACATGTTGCTCTCCACGGCCTGAGCATTAACAGGTCGGCTGGATAAGCCGCGGCGAGAAGTGAGCGGGTCCTGAGAGCTGGGTGCCCGAGGCGATTGGCACTGCGCTTGGGCCGCAGCTTGGCTGAATCCGTGTACAACTGAGTGTGATTGCGGCAGGACGGACCCTCCCAGCTCCTGAACCCGATCGGCTCAGAGGCGGTTGTAGCCAGGAATTGTTGGAGGCGGCAGAGCAGAGCAAACTCGGAGAACGCGTTCCTCGGGCAGACTGCCCCAATCTGGGCAGTGGTCCGGGATCCTGCTCAGAGCCCCACCCCCGCAGCTGGTGCCACGGGAACTGTGGCAGCTGTGGTCGGCAGCTCCTGCGAGAAAGCCGAGGAGGCGGACAAGCGCCAGGGAGCGCCGGGATCTCCTGCTGGCACGGATCTCGGAACAGGTGAGCTGAGTGAACACCGCAGCAGGATTTCTGAGTCGGGAAAAAGCTCTATCCAGGGAGATAAATCTGAGCGGCATTCCTGCCTGCACGATCCCAGGGTAAGTTGATTGGGCGCCCTGACTGGTTTTTTTGAGTCGGGAAGAAGCTCCGCCCAGCGAGGGACATCTGAGCAGCTTTACTGACTGCAGGATCCCTGGGTCGGAAGAGCTGGCTGGGCGCCCCGACAGGATTTGTGAGTGGGGGAGGAGCTCCACCCAGGAAGGAACACCTGAGCAGCCCCCTGCCTGCAAAATCCCTGGGGTGGCAAGCTGTTTATGCGCCCCAGCCAGGTCTCAGGGTAGGGAGTAGAAGTGGAAATCTCAGCAGACAGCTTAAGGGACATTCTCCCAAAGAGAAGGAATCATTGGAGCAGCCTCTGCAGCAGACCTTTGCCTGCTGAACTGCCTGGGGAATTTATAGCTCCACATTTTGAATCTGATACCCAAAAATGGGAAAACAGAGGAACAAAACGCAGTCTCGAAACTCAACCCCACCTAGAACAAGTTTTGAATGCGAGGATACAGGGGAACCAGGAAGCCACATACCTGCAAGTTATGAAACGATTGCATCCGAAATGAAACAACTCCAACAAGCCATAAAAGAGCTTAAAGCAGAAATAAGCCGCATACCTGCAGTGATCTCTCAGACAAAAAACGAGCTGAAAACAGTAATGGAAGAAATGTTCCATACACATAGAGAAGAAATAGATAAAAGACTAGAAGAAAATAGGAAACAAATGGAAACGTTACAAGAGCAATTTAGGAATGAATTACCAATAATGAAACAGGTCCAAAGAGAATGCCAGGATTTGAAAACTTACACAGAAAGCTTGCAAAACCGCTTAAATGAAACCAAAGATAGAATTTCAGAACTTGAAGACAGCATGGCAGCTTATGAGCGTGAAAGGAAGAATCTCATAATATCATCAAAGACACAAGAAAAGTCAATCCAACAGCTCCAAGATGAGGCAAAACGTAACAATATTCGAGTTATAGGAGTGAGTGAAACAGCAGGAGACCACACAAACGATATAAAAAGAATATTTGCTGAAGTAATAGCAGAAAATTTCCCAAACAAGGTAAAAGATACTGAAGTTCAGTTAAGCGAGGCATATAGAACCCCAACGATCCATAACCCAAAGAAAAACACACACAGACATATAATAGTCAAGATCCCAGATATCCAGCAAAAGAACACAATATTAAAAGCTGCTAGAGAAATGAAACAGATCACCTATAAAGGAAAGCCCATCAGAATTACAGCAGACTTCTCAATGGAAACCATGAAATCAAGAAGAGCTTGGAGCGAGATATTACAGATTCTGAGACAAAACAACTTCCAACCCAGACTGATGTATCCTGCAAAACTATCCCTCAAATTCAGTGGAGAAATAAAATATTTCTATGACAAAGAACAACTGAAGAACTTCATGAGTGCCAAACCAGCATTGGAAAAAGCACTAAAAGATATTCTAGACAGAGAAAAAAGAGACCACAATTTCAAGAACAACAATAGAAATAACTCCCTAAACAGAACAAGCAAGTAGTCAGCAAAAGAAGGAAAACAACAAGTAAATAACATGACTAGAATAAGCCAACATATAACCATTAATGCAAATGGCCTCAATTCAAAAGTCAAAAGGAAAAGATTGGAAGAGTGGATTAAGGAACACAATCCAACGATATGCTGTATACAGGAAACACATTTTACTCAAAAGGAAATCCACAGGTTGAAAGTTAAAGGTTGGAAAACAATTCTCCATGCAACAGGTCCCCAGAGAAAAGCAGGGGTAGCTATTATGTTTGCAAACAATGTAAACTTCAAACCAAAAACAATCAAAAGAGATAAAGAAGGCCATTACATACTAGTTAGGGGAAAGCTGCAAGAG